>JAXCEX010000206.1:0-45680 GCA_038382965.1 Ceratocystis huliohia
GTCTTCCACTACCGCTTCCGGGCAGTCAGCAGTTGCAGGTGTACGTCGGCTTCAAGTATCTCCTATGACTTTTTAGGGTCCGGCTTAGCAGCCAGGAGGCTTTTCCGCCTGCCGTTGCCCGAAGGCGGAGGGAAGGTTGCGTCCACTGCGCGAACCCTCAGTATCTCTATTTAATGCTAAATAAGGCCCAACTTCACAAGGCAACGTGCCTGAGTGGTTAAAGGGTATGACTAGAAATCATATGGGTTCGCCCTCACAGGTTCGAATCCTGTCGTTGTCGATTGAAGTTTACTTTTTGCTTAGTTTAAGATCTTTTATTTGGCTACGTGATCTTTGATACACATCATTCATCAGATGCGAATAGGTCTTCTTTGTGCCTCAGCTCTCTGTGCTTGTTTAGTTACCAATTATTCTTTTTTTTTTTTTTTTTTTTTGCGGCTGAGAGGCCCCCCCCTACCCGTGTCTTATTTGACATCTCCCTCCCCTACCCCCCTGCATACATGTGTATGCTGGGCATGTGCAAGCAACTATTTGATAAGGGCGAACTCTCAACAGCCTCCGTATTCCCGGCATATAAAGATATATAGATGCCTCAGGCCCCCCTCCCTTTTTTTCTTTTTTTTTTTTTTTTTATCCTTCTTCCCTTCTCGTGTGGGCAGTAGAGATAGTAGAGAAAAAAAAGGCATAACTGTACTGCCTTCTATGACGGTCCTTACCATAAGCTTGCAGCTCACAATCGTTTCGTCCCATTTGTCCATCCTTTCTGAGACTTTCTCAGCATGTCTATATTCTCTTTCCTACACCCCACCCCTCTCTTCCTGTCTCTTCCAGTAGAAGTCCCCCTTCACGTCCTATCTACCGCCATATTTCGACGCATGCTACTACTAGCGCCTTCATAGTCACACGATAGAGCAAGAACACCCAGGCTACTAACCCACCACGTATCGCTGTTTACAACCGCAGATTGAAGAGCAGCAGCAGTACTGGCCAAAGTCCTAACACGCGGCCTAGACCTAGTTTTAGTCCTAGTACTACTAATCGTGGGACCTTCCCGTTGCTGTAACTGTTATCCCCTCTATCAGCATATCCTTGCGCATCCAACACACCTAGGAGCTCTGCCTAGTCAGCTCTATCGCCTATCATCTACGCTAGTCGCCTGCTTTTACGCAGTTAGCGACCTAGTCGGAGTCCAAGGAAGGCCCTGGCAAAGAAAGAAGACATCGGTTCACCTTACGCATATTTCAACCACAGCACCTAGACAGGCTAGTGTTCATGTACTGAACCCTCTCCTCTCAAAGAAGCTATTAGCGTCATCCTACTTCAGTGGGGGGATGCGATGCATGCTCAAAATGAAAGGCAAGATGGGAAATAAAAGAAAAAAAAAAAAGTGACAATATAGTTATAGCAAGCATAAGTAGGTTTTAATATTAAAACAACATGTCTAAGAACAAAAGCAGCAACTCCTAAAAAAGCAGAAATACCCTATCAAGAATAGAAAAAGGAACACCAAAAAACAATCTCAAGCCAGAACAAGTGCCAACAGAGCCATGCGGCAGTACAGGCCGTAGCGCATCTGTCTAAAGTAGGCCGCACGCTGATCAAAGTCGACCTCCTCGGCAATCTCGTCAACACGCGGCAGCGGGTGCAAGACGACACAGTTGCTTTTGGCATGCTGCAGCGTCCTGTTGTTAATAATGTATGAGCCTTTAACGCGCACATAGTCTTCCTCGGACGGGAAGCGCTCGCGCTGCACTCGTGTGCAGTATAGAACATCCGAGTTAGCCAGGATTTCGGGTGTTAGCGTTTCCGACTCGCTAACTAGCTGGCCAGCTGAAATCAGCTGCTGACGTACTTCGGCTGGTAAACCAAGACCCTTGGGTGCGACAACATTGACACGCACGTTATAGTGACGCAAGAGGTACACTAGCGAGTGCACCGGGCGTCCATATAGCAGGTCTCCAAGGAAGGTGATGGTCAGACCCTCAACCGTGCCGCGCTCTTCACGAATCGTAAACAGATCCAAAAATGCCTGCGTGGGGTGCTCCTTACTGCCGTTGCCACCATTGATCACCGGTACTTGGCTGTACTTGCGCGCTATATCGACCGAAGACTCCTCGGGGTGGCGAAGTACAATACCATCAGCGTAGCATGCCATAGTACGAAGAGTATCCTGAAGGGTCTCACCCTTTTTAACAGACGACGAGCTAGTTGCCACATTAATCACACGACCGCCTAGACGCTGCATAGCAGCGTCAAACGAGCACGATGTACGGGTTGACGGCTCGTAAAACAGGGTGGCTAGAACCTTTCCGCGAAGAATGTCCAAAACACCCTCACGCTGCACACCTAGACGCATTTGCTGGGCAAGTGTGAACAGTGTGTGGAGGTCTGACCGAGTGAACTGCTTCACTGACAAAATCGAAGTGTCTTTGAAGGAGGCCGAGTGGGGCACTGAAATTGACGGGTTCAGCAGGCCAAGAGAAGGCACCATGGCATCATCAAAGCCTGCACCATGACCGCCGATAGCAGGTGACGCAAGCTCCTGGTTGCGGGAGCGAAGCTGAGTAGGAGATAGCAAAGAACCGCGGCGGTCAATCTGCTGCGAATCAGTCTCAGTAACTGAGGCAATTGACTGATGCGCAGGTCCCAGAGTAGGTGACTTCATGGGACGGCGGTGGGACGACATGTCCTGGCCAGTAGGAGCGGTGTTCAGTAATTTGCCATCTAGGCAAACAGTGCGGTTGTGAAACGTCACGCGCTGTACGGCTCCATGCAGGGAGCGCTTGGCAAGCGGAGAGTTGGGCGAAGCGGTATAGGGGCGGTCAAGCTCAACCTCGATAGAAGTGCCGTACTGCTCATGTAGCTCAAAGATCTCCTTGGGGTTGTCGTACAGACGAAGCTTGATGTCATCCAGAGTCAGACGTCCCTCGCCGACAGCGGTCAACAGCAGAGGCAGAGCTTCGCTCAGGCCGACCGCAACATCAGGAGTGCCGTTGGCAGTTGAGGACAGTTGGTAAGGCAGGCTACCGATAGAAAAGACGTCAATAGTATCGATGTGTTCCCATAAAGCAGCCTGATCCTCCTTCGAGGGGAACTGGTCACCAGCCTCCTCCTTGGTTAGGAATAGAGCATGGACTGAAACATCACAGGTAACCTTGAGGCCCTTGGCTTTGCTAAGCGCAACTAGGCGGATATCATCCTTGTTGGTTATTGATGTCAAGTGGATATGGCGGCCGTGCAGACTAGCCAACAGAAGAATCGAGGCCAGATCGGTTTGCTTAGCATCGGTGACAATGGGCTTGGATGAAGGCCATGAGTCAAAGTGAGCACTGACAGCAGCAACCTTGCTAATGTTTCCAGACAACTGGTTGAAGGGGATGAAAAGGGAGCCAACTTCTCCAGCGACTAGGCTAATCTGGTCAGCATTATCAGAAGTGGCGGACACGGAAAGATTCCAGTCGCAAGCACCAACTGAGCTGTTATCCTGGGCCTGTTTCAAGCTCTTGGCATCAGTGATAGAGTCCTTGGTGCCCATGGGCATGACACGAATCATAGTGAAACCAGCAGCAATTGAAGTCTCAGCAACAGTCTGGAAGTCATTGTTATTCGGCGATACAATTCCAGGAACAAAGGCAGCAATGTTAATCAAACCAGGCAGGACCGCAGTTCTGTTACTGGTGTGGCAATCACGGCGGCTAACATCCATGCTGAAGTTGCGAGCAAGAGCCTCAATCAGGATCTTAGCATTTTTGACGTTAGTAACTAGGGGGACCTGGTAGTCAACGGCCATACGACGAGTCTGGTAACCTTTGCTGATGTAGCTAGCTGGACGTCTGTACTTGTTGCTGGATGGAAGGTTAATGTACAGGTCGATCATGTTGTTGGCCAGATGCTGGGTCAGAGAAAACTCAGAGTTCTTATCCTCATCATCGCCTAGGACCTCCAGGTACTTGACGTGAATGCCGTGGCTCTGTAGGAAATCAGCAGTACCCGATGTAGCAAACAGATTATAGCCCAGTTTCTGTAGCTTTTGGATCGAAGGAAGCATTTCCTGCTTGTCTTTGTAAGAGCCAATAGATAGCAGAATATTCTTCTCGGGGATTTTGTAGCCAGTTGAGATCAGAGCCTTGAGATAAGCCTCGTACTTGTCAGCGCCAAAGCAGGCAACCTCGCCAGTAGAAGCCATCTCAACGCCCAGAACAGGGTCGGCACCAGAGAGACGCGAGAACGAGAACTGGGGCACCTTGACACCAACACATTGGGCAGGAATATCAGTGGCGGGGTACTCCTGCAGCGGCTTGCCCATAATAGCCTTGGTAGCCATCTCAATCAGATCAACGCCCATGACTTTGGAAACAAAAGGGAACGAGCGCGAAGCGCGGACGTTGCACTCAATAACCTTAATGTCATTATCCTTGGCAATGAATTGGATGTTATACGGACCAGTGACGTTCAGAGCAGCACCAATCTTGCGGGTAGCCTCCTCAATGCGAGCAATGGTGGTCTTTTCCAGATCTTGAGGGGGGAGAATCAGTGTAGCATCGCCAGAATGGACACCAGCGTTCTCAACATGCTCGGAGATGAAGTGGCCGACAGTCTTTCCGTTTACAGCAACAGCATCCATCTCAATCTCCTTGGCATTCTCAATGTACTTGGTGATAACCACTGGATGCTCGCGGGAAACCTCGGCAGCCTGAGCCAGATAGTTCTCTAGATCCTTCTCAGAATAGACTGTGTTCATGGCAGCACCCGAGAGTACATACGAGGGGCGCACAAGAACAGGGTAGGAGACCTTGTTGCAAAAGCTGCGAGCCTCATCAAAACTAGTAAGCTCTTTCCAGGTTGGCTGATCCACCCCAATGGTATCCAGCATACGTGAGAACTTGTAGCGGTTCTCAGCAGTGTCAATCATCTCAGGCGACGTACCAAGATACTTGACACCAGCTCGCAGCAGAGGAAGAGCAATGTTGTTAGGCGTCTGTCCACCCATGGCACCAAGAACACCAGAGGACTTCTCAAGCTCGTAAATATCCAGAATAGTCTCGAGATTAATGTTCTCGAAGTACAGTTTGTCAGCCTCATCGTAATCAGTGGAGACGGTCTCAGGATTGTAGTTGACCATGATGGTCTTGTACTTGAGACTGCGAAGCGTGCGAATAGCGCGAACCGAGCACCAATCAAATTCGACAGACGAGCCAATACGATACACACCAGAACCAAGGACCATGACACCATTGTCATCAAACGAGACGTCGCTCTCAGTAGCATTGTAGGTCAGGTAAAGGTAGTTGGTGGAGGCCGGGAACTCAGCAGCAACAGTATCAATACGCTTGACAAACGGCATAATCTGGGCTTCGGAACGCAGCTTACGAATGGCAATTTCGTTGGAGCTCCAAAACTTGGCCAGCTGGCGATCCGAGAAACCAAGGCGCTTGGCCTCTAGAAGCAGACCGGGGGTCTTGACAATGTCAGAGGTAGTGAGCTTGCCCATTCTAATGGCAAAGTCGCTCAGGCCCTTCAGCTTGTTCAAGAACCATTTGTCAATCTTGGTCAGCTCCCAGATCTTGTCAACAGTGTAGCCCGAATGCATAGCATTAGCGATAGCAAAGAGACGCTGATCAGAGGGAGTTTGCAGCTCATCGTCGATAGACATGAGAGCAGGAGTCTCACCAAAGCCCGCGTTGTGGAAGTCAATAGAGCGAATCGCCTTTTGGATGGCTTCCTCAAAGGTACGGCCAATGCTCATGACTTCACCAACCGATTTCATAGAAGACCCGAGCTGAGTAGACACACGAGTGAACTTCTTCAAATCCCAACGGGGCATCTTGACCACGCAGTAATCCAGCGAAGGCTCAAAGCAGGCACAGGTAGACTTGGTAACGGAATTCTTGATATCCTTGAGAGGAATTCCCAGACCCAACTTAGCAGCAATAAAGGCAAGAGGATAACCGGTAGCTTTAGAGGCCAGAGCCGAAGAACGCGACAAACGGGCGTTGACCTCAATGATACAGTACTCCTTGGAGTCAGGGTTCAAAGCATACTGGATATTGCATTCTCCAACGACGCCTAGATGGCGAATGACATTGACAGCAGTAGTACGCAACATGTTGTAATCTTCATCAGACAGAGTCTGCGAAGGAGCAACAACAATAGAGTCGCCAGTGTGGATACCAAGAGGATCGAAGTTCTCCATGTTGCAAACAGTAATGCAGTTGTCCTGGGCATCACGAACAACTTCATACTCGATTTCCTTCCAGCCTTTCATCGAGCGCTCAATCAGGACCTGAGGGGAGGCGGCAAAGGCCTTGTTGCATAGTTCAACTAGTTCCCCCTCGTTGTTGGCAAAACCGGAGCCCAGACCACCCAAAGCGTAGGCGGCGCGGACGATGACCGGAAAGCCGATCTCCTTGACCACATGCAGGGCCTCGGTGACATTGTTAGCAGAGGCAGACTTGGCACACTTTTCGCCGATGGACTCCATGCTGCGAGCAAATAGTTCACGATCCTCAGTGGTGATGATGGTGTCAATAGGAGTGCCCAGAACCTTGACGCCGAGTTTCTCAAACTCATCCTTAAGCTGGATACCAACAGACAGAGCAGTCTGGCCACCAAATGTGCAGTAAATGGCATCGGGCTTTTCATGGAGAATAACCTTCCGGACAAAGGTGGCGTTGACAGGCAGGAAGTATACCTTATCAGCAAGACCCTTGGAGGTTTGAATAGTAGCAATGTTGGGGTTGATGAGGACTGTGTAGATACCCTCCTCCTTGAGAGCCTTGATGGCCTGCGAGCCAGAGTAGTCGAACTCACCAGCCTGGCCAATAGACAAACCACCAGATCCGAGAATAAGGACTTTTTGAACGTGGACACGGCTAGGAACCTGGCTTTCGTCTGTGATCTCACCAGGGAACGAGACGGGGGCGTTCAGGGCGGCGGGGTCATGGGAACACTTGGCAACAGAGTCCAAGAACACGTCAAAGAGGAACTCGGTGTCACGGGGACCAGGAGTGCTCTCGGGGTGGAATTGAACACTGAAGAAGGGCTTGCTGGTATGGATAATACCTTCGTTAGAGCCATCATTGGCGTTGACAAACAGCTCCTTCCATCCATCAGCCAGAGATTCGACATCCACAGCATAACCGTGGTTCTGAGAGGTGATGTGGCACTTTCCAGTGACTAAACTAGTGCAGGGAATGTTGTGGCCACGATTGCCAAACTTCATCTTCTTGGTGGAGGCCCCAGAGGCACGTGCCAGCAGCTGATGACCCAAGCAAATACCAAAGATGGGAGTCTTGGCAGCCTCAAGGGCAGCTGCTACATGCTCAGAAGTGGTGGTAAGAACTGAGGGATCGCCAGGGCCGTTGGACAGGAACAGACCATCATAGTCGGTCTCCTTGGAAATGTCGTAGTCCCAGGGGACAACCTTGACCTCCACCCCGCGCTTGAGAAGACAGCGTAGCTGGTTGTATTTCAAACCAACATCCAGGCAGAGTACTCTGAGGGTCCGGCCGGAGGGGTGCTTGCGGGCAGCGTCGACGGGAGGTTTGTAGAGCTTGGGTTCTTTAATGGACACTGAAGAGGACGACTATGGGTTAGCAAGGCGCAATTCATACGGCAAGAATCAGGGGGCTAAAGGGCGGGAAGTTTGGCAGTTTAGAAATGGAATCTTACCCTCGGCAACCAAGTTCTTGGCATTAGGGTCAGTCCAGGCAATATCCTCAAACTCGTCTAGAGGAAGAGGCTTAGTAAAGAACTCCAAATCGGGGCCCACAGCTGTGGCCTTGTGCATCCGGAGACGGGCTAAAGTGCTTCCGTTCTCACGAATGCGTTTAGTCATCTCACGGGTGTCAACGCCGTAGATGGCGGGAACATCCTGCTCCTTGAGCCAAGCACCCAACGAAGAGGTAGCTAGGTAGTGGGAGTAGTCCTCGCCGCAGTAACCAGCAACAACAAGACCAGCAACGTGAATTCTGTTGGACTCAAAATAGGTGGGCAGGTCGCCCAAGACATTGTCCATGGCGGTGCGGTCAGGCACGCCATAGTTTCCGACCATGGGGAAAGTGATGACCAGAATCTGGCCGCGGTACGACGGGTCTGTCACCGACTCGGGATAACCGACCATTCCGGTCTGGAAGACCAGCTCTCCAGCAACGGTTTTTTGAGCACCAAAGCTGTAGCCCTGGTAAGATGAGCCATCGTGCATTTCGAGACACACGAGACGGCCATTGTCGGCTTTAGCAAGCCGGGACGAGGCCGGAGGCTTGGAGAAGGACATTTTGAAAAAAGGCGAGGGGGGGGGGGGGGGGGGGGGGGGGGAAAAAGAGGGAAAAATGGAGAAAAAAAATAAAAAGAATTACACAGCCGAAAATGAGCAGACGAAGCTACCCACGGGGGAGAAACTAGGAAAACGAAAGAAAACAAATGCTTTTTTGATATGGAGATGTGAAGCGGAAGTCCAGTGAAGCGCCGCGCACAAGAAATGAGGAGAAAGAATTTTTCAAGGCCACAAAAAGAAGGCAGTCCAACTTTCACGGGCCGTAATAAGGAAAGAGAGAATCTTTGCTCCAAAGAAGAAAGAGCTCAACAGATATGGCAGGTAGGAGGAGAGAAGGCAGCAACTGCAAAAAGCGAGAATAGAAACGCAGAGAATGTGGAGAAGACGGCTATCCAAGAAGACGCGAAGAGGGCGGGCACTTCAACAAGGTCTTGCGGGCAAAAGTCTTGGAAGAGGAAGGGAAGTTGAATGAGTATCTTTGTTCTTCTCAGTGTTCTTTTCAGCTGGTTCTCCAAGTTCTCGCGAAGGGCACCACAACGAGTTGCTTGAGTCTGGAGAGAGAAAGGAAAAGAGAGAAACAAGCTTCCCACTCAGGCCCGGGTGGCGGACCCGGCTCTATTTGAACCTTTTCTCCTCTCTTTTTTGCTCCATTCCTTTTTTTCCTTGTATCAAATCAACGCTCTTCTACTTTTTTTTCACTAACAAGTTTTTCTTCCTTTTTTCGCCATTCCAACGTCGTAGTAAGATTCAGGGGGTGTGTGTCTAAGATATGTGCAAAAGTCACGCCTGTCTGTGATTGGCTGGCCATAAAAGTGGGCTCCGGGAGCGGCCAAGGAAAAGAAAAAGGTGGGGCGCCGCAAAGCAGCCATCGAAAAAAGTCAACATCTGAATTTATCATCTGCTCGACTATTATTGCTACACACTATACATCTGCTCTGTATGGAATGTGCTCTGATGGAGCCCCAGGATTTTTCTTTTCTAATCCACACGTCCGTGTTCCATGCGCCAAATCCCATTGCCCCTCCTCCTCTCGTCCCCCCTCTGTATGCGTTATTCCGCTCGCCTTAGACTTTGGCTCTGCTGGCGGCCGCAGTCTAGGCCTTTGTTCCTCAACAAGGCCTTGAGCCAGTGAGAGTCCACCTTGGTGAAGAAATTTTCAAACTACGAGTGGATAAGACAAGATTCCAAGCTGGTATTAGTGTGGTTTATGATGGGGCAATTACATATAGGGACGCTTCTTTTTTCCTCCTACATTATTAGATATTTGGCAAGTCTTTTTCCTTCTGCTGGAAGACGAAAATTAACCAGAACTGGCCCTCTGTGATGGTACTTTCTAATGCTTCTCATAGCTACTAGTACACCAGTGTGCTTATCATACACTAGATATTGCCCTAAGCCTACACATATATACAGCATCCATTCTGCGCTCGTGTCCAGCATCGTGGCCATATTTAGCAATACAGACGTCCACACGACCTGTGCATTCACATGCACTGGCCGCCTCGCCAACATCACTGAGAGCCACACAGCTTACCCCTCCATGTACCCACCACACTTACAGCTGTTCCCACTTGTTCCTGTGCTTCCTATCCTTGTTGCCCCATTTACTCATATGTCCCCCTACTATGGTCTTGTTCTCTCCATATAACACTCACCGCCCTCCAGTCGCGTGTGCCCCCCCCCACTGCTATGTAGCATAGGGGACCGAAGAAAACGCACCAGAGTTAAATAAACGACAAATGAGACGAGAAAAGAAAAGGAAAAGAAAACTAGTCGCTGGCCATGAGGGACGAAGCTTCCAGATGGTCCATACCGACACTCATGCTCCCAGCCCTTCTCTTTTATTTCCCTGCTACTCCGAAACTCCCATGTCCATTTCGGCTTCCTCTAGCCCTCCTATATGCCTACCCATTGTACTTCCAATCTACAAGCTTTGCAAATTTTGCTGGCTTAAGATTGAGGCTCATTTACAAAGTCCGTCAGTGTCGAGGTCATCCACTCGAGTCGTTGATTGGCCGAGGAAAGCCGCAGGATTCCACTAATTATAGCGCGCCAGCGAAGAAAAAATATTTTCTCCTTTGAAATGTGTAACCCTAGACCCGATTAGAGCCATGATGCTTTCCAAGTGCCACATGAAACCTCGCAAAAGAATGGACGTTTTTTCTTTTCAATTTCTTCAATGTGGAACTGGCTGCATATGTAGTCGATCTAAATCTCGATTGAAGAAAATCATGTTGTTTTAGGTCATGCGGCCAATGGGATGCTTTGCTGTGTTGATACAAAAATAAACAGGAAAAAAGTAGCAAAAATCCAGCTTTTCCTTCGCCAACTTGTTGTTGTTGTTGTTGTTGTTGTATTTTTTAACGTCTACCTGAACAGAGCGAACTATCAATACGACGGCGTTCCGGACAAATGAAGTCCTAGGTGATGTCGTCACCCAAGACCACCTTTGAGCGGTCAGCAGTTGCGAGATTGCATGAATGTAGAGGGTCCCCCAAGACCATACAAAGGGCCAGGTGAAGAACACCAGGAGGATCTATATACAGCAGAGCCCGAAGGCGTACTCGCAGGATTCCGGGAGCGGCCCGGTGTTTTTGGCCTGCTTGAACGGAGACAAGAGAATATGGTGTGTCGAATACGGAAGGCCAGCGGCTGTCGGCTTGAGGATCGTACATGTAGTCCTGGCGGAGTACACTGGTCTTGTCCTTCCGATCTCCTGAATGTTCATGTGCAGTTTTTGGTCCAATCCGACGATGGGAACAGGATCACCTTGGATCCAAACGCGACATCTCCCAATCCCCCTCAATGGAAATATTTTATCTACTCCTCACTCATCCACCTCCATCTCATCTCCTCCCATGACTCCTTCTTCCCCGCTATCCACGTCCCCCAATCCAGCGACCTTCCTCCCTCCCAAGAACAAAAAAGGAAAAACAAAAGAAAAGGTTGGACTGACTGAACCTTCCTTGGAAAGTCAGTCCATTGTCGAGTTGTGAAGATGGTGTCCCGAGTTAGAGTATGTGTATCGGCGAGAGGGGTCGATGATCGCGAAAAGTGGAGCGTAAAAGGGGGCGAAAAAACCGACGAGGCTGTCCTCAAGATGGGAAAAAAAAAAAAAGGCCTCAGGGCTTCAAAAACTCTACTCATCCGAAGACGAGGAAGAATGGCAGTGCATCGGTGGCATACACTGTTCTCGTTCAACCCTCAACAAATGGGAGATTTTGTCTTTTGTCGAGGGGATGGACGGCCGACCTCAAAGGTGCCATCCCGAGGGTTGTAGGAGGGAAGGTTGCTTCGCCAACTTCTCGCCAACATATTTAATGTCAGCTAAGACCAGTTTCTCCAAGAGCTCAGGTGACGCAGTGGTAGCGTGCGAGACTGCAGTTCTTGAAGTCATCGGTTCGACTCCGGTTCTGAGCTTGTATTTTTTCTGACGCAACCTTTTTTTCAGGCGAGAGCCTCCTCTGCTTCCGTTTCCCTCCGCACGAAGGTGGCCTGGCCCCCGGTTCTCGTTGTCTTCTGTGTTAGTGGGGTTGGTTTTCTTTCTTTTCAGTTTCCTGGAATTTCTTCTTTTTCAGTTGTCTCTCTGTTCCCTCCATTCTGTCTCCACCTTGAACCTCACCTTCCCTATCCCAAAGCTTCGTTATAACATTGTCCCTTGTAAGAACTTCTCTAGATCTGTTCTCAGCGCGGGATCCTTCCCGTGTGGTGAGACGAACAAGATCATGGCAGAGGATTCACGTCAAAACCGGAAACCTACGAAGCTTGACAAAACAAGGCAAGCCAAAGGTTAAGATGTCATCTCCCGCTCATCCCCGCTTCCCGCTATTCACATGTGGTAAACCCCAGAACCTGCTAGTGCGTGTGCTATAATACGATCATCAAAGCAAATAAAAGAAATAGAAATACCTTCCTTCCCGTAGCAAAAGGGCGTGAGTCCATGATACAATACAGAGGTGTGTGTACAGAAAGTGAGAAAAAGAGGAAAGACGACTGTGATGCTTACTCCTCCCGCCTAAGCCAGAGCCTAGATGCATAGCGGTAACGTGCGGCATAGGAAGAGAACGGATGGATATGAAGGATAGATAGGCAGCATCTAGAACATGGCACTCCTGGCTCATTTATCTGCACACCCAGCTCCTTATTCTTGAGTTGAAACAAGACAACTCAAGAGGCATGAAATGGGGATAGCAGTTGGCGGTTGGCCCCAAATTCTTCCTCTGGCAAGATTCACTTTTAGATAAATGGCCAGCTTTTGGAAACCAAAAAACTGCTTCTCCCTTTCTTATCTACTGTATCTACCCTCGTAGGCTTGGGTCCTCGCCACCTACTCTGAAAGACCAGAAGGACATACATGCGTGCTACTCGTGAGATATTGTGTAGAGAAGACGGCCAAGCAGTGATAGAGACACAGATATTGAACATGTGTGGGATCAACACAATGTACTTATTTGATCACACAGCTGCAGGTGTAACATAACAAAGCGCCGTTTTCGGTTCTACCACAACTGCACTACGTTAGTACGCAGCCAGTCCCTTATCCCTGCCTATGCAGAGCCACCTTTAATCAACTGCGGTCAAGATACATACCGCTTTTCGATCATTCCAGTGTTTTCTCCCTGCTGCGTAGTCGCCCATGCACAAACTCGGGTATGCTGCCCCTGGCCCTGCTAAGCTGTCACTCCGTGATTCCTAGCTGATCAAAGTAGAAAACATACTCATTAATCTTGTCCGACATAGATCAAGGCATGTTGTAGAAAGGTTCACTCGCTATTATCTCACATGATGACGATTCCATATTCCATCAGTGACACTGTCCTCGAGTCAATTGTGGTCTGTTGAGCTACTAGGGTTAAGGTTATAAGAGCGCCTATCTTATTTCCTAAAAAGGTAAAGAACATTACTGACCCTAAGTATTATACTATAACCCTGACTACATTTGGCCATGGCGAGTATAGTGCTTAGCCGGAAGCGGCCAAAGAGAGAAGCTAGTCATCGAGCGTGAGCTACGGAGGAGACGGCTTCAGTGCATCTAGCCAATAGGAAAAGGCCTCAGTTACAAGACCGTCCAAACTAGGGCCACTTATACGTCATCAAGAGCCAGGCTGCTTGGGGCTTGGGTATATATTTGGCAGCTGTGGCAGCTTATCCAGCTTGGTCCAACTCTCTTTTGCTGACATCTTCACCAGCCTCCACCGTATATCGCAATACTACCACAATCACACCGGGGTCTAGCTACGCTCAAATACTTCATAATGGAGTCCCTGCATCAAGACACTTTCAAGCGCCAGGCACCAGCCCGCACGCCATCCGACTATGCCCACCTAGGAGTGGGTTCGCGAAGCCCCATGAGCAACGCCACCGCCGCTTTAGCTTCCACTCCGCGTAGCGAGCTGGCCAATATGTCGCCCTTCGACTCTTCTTCGCTGTCTTCACCTTCGTCTTGGGAAAGCTTGAGCGAGCGACTAGATCATATCGAGAACCGCATGGCCTACAAAGCCATGTCGAGCAAGACCTACAGTGCCATTGATGAGGCTTTGGGAGTCCACGAGGCCGACAGTTCCAGAATGTACCAGCACGAACAAGCAGACATGTCGACGCAGAACTTCAATATGGCTGAAGATGGAGAACGGTTTCCGGGCGTCCAAACACCTGGAATCGAAGCAGGTATCTGGGATGCGGACCCATTGAATGTCGTTGGCAGCGGCACTGGCGCTAAGGGTAGCGAGAAAAACGACAGGTCGCCTTCGTCTGCCCAAGCATCGAAGCAGAAAGACAGTGAGGCGTTGGGCAAGGCCGGAGGGTTTGAGGCTACTCAAGAGAAAAAGTCTCCTACTCATTCCCGCTCCAGTGATCCCGATATTTTCAAGCATCTACTTGATCGTATGCGGTATTGGCCTGAGCAGGACCGCGCTTTTTCTCGCACGGTTGGCCTGTTTGGCTTCCTTGTCTTCATGAAGACTCCGTATAGCCGTAATATGACGCGCCTGGGCCTTATGAGTGTAATGGCCTGTGCTTGGCCGTTGGAAACGGCGGTGCTATTGCGCAAAGTGTCAACCAAGCTTGGCTGGGAGCTGAACGGCCTAAGAGACTGGTGGCGCCGTGAGCTAGCTAAAAACAACTTGGACGACAGCGATGGAGACGACTTTGTCAAGGTGGCAAGCATCCCGAATGTGCAGGTCCTTGAGGACGGCATGGAAGTGGAGGTCATGGACTCCGAGACCTTTGGAACATCAGAGGACGGCGTCAGCATCATGAGCCCTGGCATGAAGAAGGGGGAGTCTCGGGCTATCAACAAGCAGGCTAACGCTAGCAGAGCAAAGAAGGAGAAGAAGCAGGCCAACGACGAGGAATGGCAGGGAATTTCCATCTCAGAGATGAAGGGTAAGTTTATATGACACCATAAGCTCGCGAGCCCCGGAACCCGTGCTAAAATTAACTCCAGAGGCTATCAAGAGCAAAGTCGGCAAGGCCACTGAAAAGCTGGGCGAGGTTGTCCAAGAAACTGCTGGCCATATGGAGGACGATCTCGCCTCTACCAGGCGCCAGCTCCAGCATGTATCCGCAAGGAGCATTAGTGCTCATGAGAAGGCTAAGGCCGAGTTCGAAGCCCAGACACAGCCGCCTAGCGATAAGAATGCCAGCGGCCTCTTTGGCATCCTTTCAGAAGAGGAAGCAGCCAACGGAAAGCGCAAAAACGGCGCTGTTGAGCCATCGCCTGCGTTTACTGCTCCGGATATGGCCGTAGAGAACGCTCCGGCCGAGCTGTTTGGCATCTTGGGCTCGGATAGTAAAGCGCAGGATGGGACGGCACCCCCTTTGGCCGTCGGCCAAGGCAAGAAGGCCAAAAAGGTGGCGAAGAAGAACAAGGGCAAGAACTAGGGACGGAGAAGCGAAGGGTAGGCTAGTGCTGGCCAAGCCTAGATGACAGCAGAGCACAGGGAACGGTGAACGGGCGGGGGTACAAGTGAGGGGATGTGCGGGGGCGAGAAAGCTAGGATGTTAATGAAATGGTGCCTAGGACACGCGGAGCTTTTTGAGGCTCTAATGGGCAGTCATCTATATACGCATTGTGAGACAAGTGCCAACGTCAATATCAGCTGAGTCGTCAGGGCGTGAGGGTGTGGGTGCGAGGAGTAGGAGAGACCTGCTATCGGCATGCAACCATAATTAATAGGTCCATTTTTTGTTAACTTTTTTTATTTATCTTTTGTCTTCTTTATGCTTCCCTCTCCCTCCCTGGTCTTCCTTCCTGATATTTTCGTACTTGGTGTGCATGGTCTGGGTATCGCTCGTAGTTGCGGTGTAGATGGTGTGTGTCAGCGTTGGATTGTCTCTTTTTTTGCTGGCTTGTGTTTGGCCATCTTGGTGATCGAGTCCCGCCTCGTAGGTGGGATTCTCCTAGAAGCACATGCGTGACGGGCGTGATCCAAAGAGCCGCGCCACACGAGAACAGAAGAGATAAGAGCCAAGAGGGCGGAGGACTCATGGACACAAGCGATGGAAGGAATGCGACATAAAAGGTCTGGAAGGGGTCTTGGTCGGCACATTGGTGGGCGAAAGACTAGGCAAACTACAGCATGTGAGACTCCCGAGACCAATGGAAAAGACAAAAAGCTGAAGGAGCAGCGTCCTGAGGCTGTGGTGGTGAGGGTCAAAGTGGGGAGGGGAACGAGGGACTTGTTTGCACAGTAAACTGGTGATCTGCAAGTCGATGAGCTCATTAATTTTTGCGCTCCTTTCTTCCCTGTGGTCTCTGCCTGAGGCGAGCCAAGTCTGTTTTTAGCTCTTCTGTTTGTTCTGTTTCCCTTGCCCCTTGTCCCTTTGCTCAGTGTCTGATCTATTGTTGTGGCTAAACCAAACCATGCGATCCCTGTCGTGGACAGAGTCGAAGGAAGAACAGCTTTGACAAATTAGATGAGGGGAAGCGAGTTAGGGAATGGAAATGCCCTCGTGGCGATGTAACGGAGTAGAGAGAGGTGCAGCGTCATAGGCGATATGATGCAGCCTTGACCGGAGTGCTGGTGGTGTTTTTGGGACTTGTTAGGGAGGAAATTAGGGGCTGCGACTACGGCTAAGATGGGTGTGGAAGTGCATGCATGGCGCATTGTGGCCAAATATTAAGCTTAAGCGAGACGTTGGCATGGCACGTAGTTGGTATGGCGCAAGTTGCGAAGAGAAGCATCGGCCGTCTACTGCCCTGGCCGATGTCTCTTGGCTATCTCCGGCCCCAAGCGTTGCGTGTGACGGGAAGGGAGAGCAGTGGGTAGCGGGCAGCAGGCAATGGGCAGGAGATAGTAGCGAGTCTATAGAACGGGCTATAGGCAAGCAGACGGCTAGGCGGACTAGCAGAAGGCGGTCATGGTAGTAGGGTGGCGGGAATGTAGCGGTAGCTAGCCAGCACAGCCTGCTCTGGCGGTACTGGGAAAGCCAGCACACTAGACGTCATGCTCGGAGTCGGTCAGCACTTTGTTCTGCCTGGTAGCCAAGTATTGAAGGCTGTTGCAGCCAAGAGAGTCTAGGGTCTAAAGAGGTAGAAACAAGAGCGGGACGCCATTTTCCATCCCGAAGGATTGCATGTGCGTTGCATCACTGCGCATGGCCATGGTGTGCATGAGACAAGGGATGAGAGAGGGCTTGGGGGCTACCTTAGCTGCGAGGATAGTGCGCTGTACTCCAGAAGCTACCCGTGCCGTGCTGTCTTTGAGAAGCAGCCTCTGTTGGCTTGTTAGTCTTCATGCTAATCGAAGACTGCACAGTGCAAAGCAGCTACAAGGGGGCTCGCTATCGGCTGCGAGAACAAGAGGCTGACCAGGCGGGGGGCATCTTCGGCGCAGAGTTGAATAGCCCATGCACACGCAGCAAAGTGAAGGTTAGTTGGATGCAGCTTGTTGATGCTGACGCAGGCCTACATCCTAGTATAGAGTCTGCCTTGAACTTGTTGATATACCAGGCCCTAAACCTGAGGCTTAGGGCCTCCGCTACAGCGCGCGCTTCTAGGCTACGCTCACACAGGATAGCCCCGGCGAAACCCAGCTTACAGGCCCCCGTACAGGCCCCCGTATCCAGAAAACAGCGCACCCTGTCCAAATAGGGGCTCTGCATCTGCTGTAGGCCAGTGTCGCTGCCCCACCCAAGCTCTGTTCTGGGGCTCAGGGCTCAGGGCTCTGGGGTTCTTCTCTCCCTCATTTTCCTTCTCTTCCTCTTCCTTATCATCACTCGCTCCTCATCGTTCTTGCGTTGCGCTGTTGATGTGGCTCGTTGTCTACGTGTTTGGGTTTCTTGTCTTCCTTCTTCTTTTCCTTCTTTTGCCTTCGTTTTATTTATTCGATTTATCCTGTTTTCTCTTCATTCTCTTCTTTCGTTCAGCCTGTTTTCTTTCCCCTCTCCATGCACTGCGCTTAATTTCCGCCCTTTGTTGTGCATTATACCTATACGAACGACTGCGCTATACCGCGCTATACTGTCTCGCTGCGACGGTAGCAAGCTCCAGTCGCGGCCATTTGATCACACACGACCCTCCGCGGCCGTCTACGGGCGGTCTTCAAACGCCTTGTTTTCTCTTCTCTCCCCTCCCCATCTCTACTTTGCCCTCTTGTATTGCGCTCTTCTTCTAGCCCTCAGTCCGCCATGTTCTCCGCCTTTATCAGCTCGTCCGGCTTCAAGCCTCCACCGCCTGCCTCTCGGTCGGTGCCGGAGCTCTCTCGCTATCCTGCAACGGCCACGGCCAACTCCACATCCCAGCCACTCCCCGAGCCACGCCACGCTACTGCAGACTTCACAGAGGCCGACGATGACGACGATGAGTCTGTGACTCGGAACCACATCAACACCGCCGCCAATGGCTCGGAGCGGTTCGAGCGATACGCCCAGCGAGAACCAGTCGAAGACGGCCGAAGGCTGCCAGTCCTGCCACTCTTCTCAGCTTCTCATCTTGGTACGTGCATTGCCCCATGTCCGGCCGCTCTACACCCAAGACTACACTTCTAATCACTTCCCCCGGCCCTAGATTCCCTCCCGGTCTACTCCCTTACCCATGCAATACGCATCCTTGTTCAAACACGCACGGAAACCACACTCACGTGGGAGCAGCTTCGCTCCCCCCAGGTATCGCAGTTTCTCATCAAGCCCATGCAGCAGGCCATCCGATCGCAACACTTTTCGCGCGCCACACTGTACGCCCTAATGGCCAATGGCCTCCAGTTTGCCAAGGAAGCCGAACTGTACCCAGGGAACGCCGGCGCAAGCAAGACCCGGTCCAAAGTCTGCGAGCTGCTCGCCATCAAGCTTCTCAAGGAGTACAACACGCGCGAGCTCATCGACGCCCTGTCCTACGACTTCCACCCTTTGCAGGGCTTCACCGGCTTTGAGACAGCCTCTGCTACTGCTACCGCTGCGGTCACAGCTATGAAAAAGCCCGATTCTCGCACCACTACCCTGGAAGTCGCCATCCGAGCCTCAGCCAAGCACTTCTTGTCACACCCCCTTGTGATACAACAACTGGAGGCTATCTGGAGTGGCGCCATTTCGTTCTACTCTGCCGCCGATAGCTTGCACCGCGTGCAACCCATACCGCCTCTTCTAAGCTCCACCCTCTCTAGCGGATCAGCACGGCTGCCAGGTGTTCGTACGCCATTGCTGGGCTCGTCTCTGCGTCAGCATGTGCACTACCAGCAAATGAGCCAGCTCCAGTCCGTTGTTGGTCACACCTCGAGCTACAGCAATGACTATTTCTACAACAATCCGGCGTCTTACAAGCCCGGCCGACGAACCGTCAGCCTGTATGATCCTCGCCATGCCTCCTTATTCAAGCTGTCTCGGCTTCGTGTCCCGCGATACCGCTCATTTCTCTCAACACTGTCTCTCGCCGTTCTGATTGGCCTGTTCCTCGCCGTGCTGGTCCGACGCTCTATCCAGATCACAGGCCTTGAACTCATCTTCTGGTTCTGGAGCGCTGGCTTCATGCTAGATGAGCTGGTAGGCTTCAACGAGCAGGGCTTTTCGCTGTACATGATGAGCTTCTGGAACATCTTCGATCTGGGAATTCTGTGCATGCTGATTCTGTACTACTGCATGAGAGCCTATGGCGTGTTTCTCCTTGATCCACACCACTGGAATGATATGGCGTACGACGTCTTGGCTGCCAACGCCATCCTGCTGTTACCACGCATCTTTAGCGTACTAGACCATTACCCCTACTTTTCGCAGCTGCTAATTGCTTTCCGGCTCATGGCTGTCGATCTTGCAGCTGTTTTGTTTCTAGTCATCATTGCCTGCAGCGGCTTCTTTGTGTACTTTACCTTTTCCAAGAATCACCAGGACAGTGCAGGGTTTGCCTACAGCATGTTCCAAATTGTCATGGGTTTCACACCTGCAGCCTGGGATGTCTGGGATGACTGCAATTTTCTGGGCAGATCGTTGCTAAGCCTATTTCTAGTCATCTGCCACTTTGTGGTTGTGTAAGTGATCCCCAAGCCCTCCCTCCCTGTCTTTGCTTGACTGTCATCGTGAGACCACCCGATATGCTGACTTTGAAGCTCCTCCCGCCCACCAAAGTACCATCCTCATCACTGTCCTGACCAATTCTTTCATGGCCATTGCCTCCAACGCCACCGAAGAGCATCAATTTTTGTTTGCTATCAACACAATCTCCATGGTCAAGAATGACTCGCTGTTTTCCTACATCCCGCCTGGCAACATTTTTGCATGGCTTCTCATGCCCTTGCGTTACCTCATGCCCTTGCGCCATTTTGTGTGGCTCAACCGACTAATCATCAAGGTCACCCATTTCCCCATTCTCTGGGCAATCTTTGTGTACGAAAGATACTTTTTGGCAATGTCCATCTACGAGCCCACAGACCTTGTCGACCATCCCGGTGTCTCTCGCGGGAGAACCATCTCCATCGCAGACCCAGCCGGTCGCATTGCGGCTTTTAGTCCCAATGTCCGGGTCCGCGAGGAATCTGTAGTTGGCTACCAGAAAGATCGCGCCCTAGAGGAGGTTTTCCGCCGCCCCCCAAACTACCATACTCTGCGGAATCAACGCCGCAATGAGCGACGAAGAAACCAAACCGAGATTCGCAACTGGATGGACCGTAACGATGCCACCGGCCCAGGTACGTGGCAAGCATCGGCCGGTGCGTCTGAAAACAACTGGATGCGCCGATTTAGCATGACGCAAAGCACTCTCCACCGTGTTTCAGACGTGAGATCAACCGCTAGCGACCCCGCTGATCGCTTATCAAACAGTGGCTTTATCCGACGTCACAGCGGAGGAGGCCCTTCTCCCTTGCACAAGCGACACAACCAGCAAGACTACAAAGACCATACTGATGGTGGGGATGGCGACGACGAACTGATCACCAACGACGAGGATGAGGACGAGGATATTGTTATCAACACCGTCAAGCAAAGTTTCCACAATAACGCGCAGGCTGAATCAGAGTATACGACGGAAGAGGAAGATGCCTATTTCCCAACACCAACCGCTGCAAAGTCTTCTGCGGCCTGGCCTAGCTCGCCACGGTCTAGCCAAACCCGCAAGGGTCTCCATAACCGCACGCTATCAACTAGTACAATCATGTTTAACCCAAAACAATACGGCAATGGCATTATGATTCAGGAATTCAATCAAAAGGATGGTTCTGCGCAACAACAAGCTGAAGGGAGCGGCATTAGCATCAGCATTCCAACTACCACAAAGCGATCATCAGACAAAACGCCGCGCTTATCTCCACCGGCCCGGCCAATCGCCATGTGCAAGTCTCCGGGCACAGCTGGTCCTTCGCGACCCATCTTCACACAAGACTCAGAAAGCGGGGGTGGCCGGGGTCGCCGCCTTTCATCTATAGACGCAGCCATGTCAGAATCTCATATCTTGCCCGATGACGACGATGAAAACGACGACATTGTAGATGACGACGACATTATTGGCGGCCTTTCGTCTAGCTTTCAAACGCAAATGGCCATGGCGCTCAAGCACGGCCGACGTTTTGACAGCATGGCTCGCCAGCGCGACAACTCTGACCGAGACCGGATGTCACGTCTAGTGCTCGCACGCATGAAAACACTCGAGGAGAGCTTCGCCCAGGTGATGCACGAGATGCGTGAACTTAAGGTGCTCTCGACCTCGTCCACCAATACAGCACCACCGACAAGGCACAACTCGGTGGTGAACCTTGTGCCCCTAGGCAAGCCTAGCCATAATTCGAAGAAACACAACGAAGCAAAGGTGCGAAGTAAAGTACGCGGCCGGGATCAGAGCGGAAGCTTGATGGCGGGGTCGGGGCAGCGGAGAGCAGCGCCAGTCAGGCGGCTAGTGAATGGACGCAGCCTTGGACTCAAGGGCGTGAAGGCTGATGACGGCGCAGCAGAGGAAAAAGAGGATGTCAATATGCAGGGAAGTAGGAAGGGGAAGACGATGGTTATTTCATCCGAGAGTGACATGGCAGAGGCTCAGGAGGGGTGATTGATACTGTTTGATGAACGATGCATTTCAGGGGGTTTTTTGCCGTTTTTTCGTTTCTCATGGGTATGTTTGCTTGCTTTTTTTTTTAGCCTTTACGGCTTGCGGTTTGTGGTTTCTTGATATCAGTTCCTCTTGGCCGGCTCTTTTTGTTTCCAGTTTTGTCTACGTTGGTCCTGTCTGCATTTGTTTTCCTTTCTGCTGCCAAGAGGAGCATGTTTTACCCCCCTCCTGCCTCTCTAGATCACGAGATACTGATTTGCTTGATCAAGTCTTTGATTTACTTTACTCCTTAAAGCCAAATTCCGGACCGACCTGGGCTTCGTCATCCTGTTCCTGCTTGTCTTAGCAAACAACCTCCCACAGAGGCCTCGGCAGCTCTGCATTGCGCAGGCGCGCGTGCATGTGGTTCCTGTGTTTTCTGCGCTTCTTCTTTGTCTTGTTCTTGTCTGTGGTCTCGGCGGTGGATGGCTGGCTTGCGCCAACATAAACAACACGCCGCGTAGGGTTGGCAAGAGTTACAGAGTATGACTCAAGGCCGTAGTATTCGGAGATGGCGTGGGCGAGCCAACGTCTAGGATACAATGTTAGAAGGCGAAGCAGATTAGCTGGTAAGCGGAGGGGCATAGGGAGTAGGTAGTAGGAGGGAAGGAAAACGAGGAGGCGTACTTGAAGGCAGCTGTTTCGTCATCGCCAATGGAATCAAACACCATTGCTGGCGCCTGCTTGTGTGGATCCGAGACCTCCTTGGCACTTTTGCGTCCCGTATAAAGCACTACATCTTCTCTATCGCGGAAATTATCTCCATCAACCCTAACCCAGCCTTCATCGTCGGTCTCTGCTTCTGTCTCTACCTCTGTCTCTGTCTCCACATCGGTCTCTGCGAGCACTCCACCCTCTATATTCTTCTGTTCTGCAACCCATTTCCGTAATGGTTCTTCTAGAGCACGGACCCATGCACGCACAACCGGCGAACGCTTAGCTGTCTCTCGCAGATCACGAGGCACCTCGCCCTTGGCTAAGCCGGTGGCTAGGCCTGAGCGTAGCTGCTGCGTCTTGCGTGCATATGCGGCCGCTGCAAACTTGAAGGCTGCTTGGTCACGCAGGAGGCTAGTGCGCTCATGGCTCGTAGCAGGGGCAGTATCCCAAGCCGAAGCAAGTTGGTAGGGCACAGTAGCCACGCGGTGCGTAGGTCGTGGGAGCATGTCTTCGGCAGACGGAGGAGTGACATTAGGAACATGCACGAGATTATCTATCAGTGTTAGTAATCCTCACATTCCCACTTTATCACACTCCGCACTCGTCGAAACAGGGCCAATCGTAAACAAAGACTCGGACACAAAACTCACTGTTCTCCCACCGTCGGCGCGCACGGCTACCCTCATTTCCCTTTACCATTAGCTCTCGCTTCGTCGGTGGCGCCCGGCGTGGGATCAAGCGCGAGGCCGCAATTTGTGCAGCAGGCATTCGCCGTGTCACAGGCACAGGCACAGACATGGGTGGGTCGACAAGAGGAATCTGCAGCTGTACGCCGCCCGCCCCAGTTTGCACCGTCGCAATGCTAAGCGACTGCAGTGCCGAGGCGGTCCATGCCTCGATATCTACAGGAGCAGTGGTTGCGGCAGGAGCTCTCGGGACAGAGACAGCAGTGGATAGCGCAGCGCCGGCGAGCTGAGGTGTTGGTGGATCAGACGGGATGGCCCATGTGCTACGATCAGTCTCACTAGCGGCACTCACGCTGGGCGCACTAGGCACAGCGGTTGCTGGAATCCATAAATCGTCAGAGTCGTAGTTGAAAGCCGTGGGACGGCGGGAGGGAGTAGGGGGTGGCATTGGAAACAGCGGGATTAGGTATAAGCGAAGGGAATAAAGGGCAGATGCTGAGATGCACTGTGTATATCAACATGGATTGCGTGGCGCCGTATATAGAAAAATCTCGTCTTATAAACAGCTCATGAGCGACTCTTGACAAAGACGAAGACTATGATGAGTAATATTTCGTCATGTCAAACGAATGGGTGGTGATAAGACTAGGCAAGCCGCGATAAGATAACAAATCTGCCCAATCATTGTCGCTCATTGAGCCGCCCAATAGGGTGTAAGAAGCCATTCCCAGCACGTGATGTACCATCTAACGGAGGCTCAAATGTTGGTTTTATGCATATGGGGCTAAGCTTTATGCAACTATGCGAGGTCTTAGCTCCACGAGATAGAAGTGGATCTGGAACATCTTGGGCTCATTCTTTTTCTGTGACACCACTCCTTCCCGCGTGTCAAGAGACAAGTCAATCCTCCCGTACAACATCAATCTGGGCAATATATTAAGAGGGAAGCCAGGCAGGAATAAGAGAGACAGAGAGAAAGTGAAGGAGGGGGTAGACAATGCTGGCTCCCCTTTGATATCTCATATAAATTTGTCGCCTGTGCCGCTTAATCTGTCTAGTACGTGGGGTGATTGGCTGGCGTGTTGACTTACTGATTGGCTAATGAGCCAGTATATCGGCCTTAAACGCATCAGGTTCAAGTCCCTTTTTTAGTACCTCGACACAAGATCTGCATAACTAAAAACAAAGACTTGCAAAACACGTTGTGCCGATTGTTCCATCAGTAACAATACTATAATAAACACGCACTTGCCGGCATGCAGAAACGTGTCTTGGATGTGTTTCCAATGGCTTAATGTTAACCGCCTGGAAAGAGCGGGCAGCATATCCGCCACGATGATTAGCGTCGGTGGGGGAAGATTTCAAAAGCAGCTGCATATACTCCGGCAACATTTACCCTTTCTCTTCATACCCTTTGTGGATGATATTCAAGTGCGGACCCAGAACGTGCCTCCTCCATTATGAAGGGACGGTGTCCGTTTGCGTATTGTGATGGTCAAGGTCTGGCAGAAGCTCATCGAAGACATCAAAGAATGATAGCACGTGAAAATTACTGCCGTAGTCGATACACTTTGATGTTGTCTGCAAAGCTATCCCTCGTATAATTCTCAATTCACGCAAGTTCTAGTAAGGTCTTTCTACTTGCCATATCATGCTGTCGTCTCTCCACTTCAGCTCAAAGGCGCCATTTACCACTTAGCTAAAGATCCAAGGTAGTCCCAATGCGGCCACTAATGAGATTCCGCAACCGTTGCCAACGAAAAATTTCATGATTCTAAATCCACAGTGGCTAAGAGTATAAATGGGGGGAAACTCCCCTCAAACTCGAATATTATCATTTCTTGCTTTCCTCCATTTTTCTCTCGCCTACATAACCCATCTTGCAAGTCTATTTTGCTAATCTTCGAATCAACTTCAGCCTAGCTCAGCACAAGTTACACTCAGCTTGATCGTTTTCAACTTGCTTCAACGCCATTTCAGGTTGTCCAAACTCTCACTGCCATGTTCTGGCTTTCTTCAATCTATTGATTTATTATCACTTACCTGCTCAACTTAACTCTCTTAATTCTAATCTATAATTTTGGCCAAAATGCGTGCTCAACGCTATGCTACCCCGCGCAAGCTGCAAATTCTTATCAATTCGGAAACTTTCGCTAAAGAGAGCCAGACATCCGCCGGGGCCATGAAAAATTACCAGCAGATTTTGCGGCTAATGAAAAAGGCTGCCGAGCACACAAAGTATACCGGCAAAAAGTCAGTAATGATCTTTAGCTCTGTCGAGGGCAAAGATCCTAGCTCATCTGCCAATGGCTTGCCTATTTTCACGGGAGCTGGCTCTCATGAGCAGAAAGAATATTGCTGGAGTCTCCGTACATGCGAAGACTATGACGGAGGTTATACCGCAGACGACGAATACGAGGAGTCCATCCATGGAGAAGTCGCCTCTTTATCGAACGTCATGATTGACCCTGGTCCTCGCCGCCGGGTAACCGTAGTCGAGGCGCCCATTATCACGGTCGCGACTCAGCGAGCCGTCATTGATTCAGTCGACTCGGCCAACTCTGGTGATTCCAGCGATTCTCTCAACTCTCTTGATGCTACTACTACAACTACTGTCTCCTCGACACAAAAGTCCAATCTGACGACTCGTGCTAGGGCCATTGTCCATCGCGTTAAAGGCTCGATGCAGGACTTTGGCCATCGACTCAAGGAGAACAGCAAGACATCTTCGATTCCCATGGGCCCTGCACATCCGGATCCACTAGACGAGATTGACAACGTCGGTGACTTGATTGCCAACACAGCCATCAACCCGAGTGGGCGTGAGGCATCGCGGCTATTGCTATTCAATCATTTTTAGAGTCCAGGGATCCGAGTTTGCACGACCTGTAGCGTCACACAGATTCTTGCGCTTTTTAGCTGCTTACTTGCTATCTTATTTCATTCTGCGCGTTTCGTCTTCCTTTCTGTGCATCGCTGGCCTTGAGCAAGCACATGAAATCAGCACCAAGCCAGGGTCCTATTCAATTGTCGAGTAAGTCTACTTCTCAGACGGCTCCCTTTTTGACTTATATCACGTGTGGAATCAGCAGCACATTCATATATACAACGTGGTATTTTTTTTTCACGCACGCCGCGAGTAGAGATAGACACGACCACACGATGGCACTATCAGCCGGAGACGTCTTTTTACAGAAACGATAGATACGATAGATATGAGATTTACGAAAAGAAATGGTGAACTTTTAGTTTTTTTTTTATTCCTGCTCGAGATCGTGTGCTCCACGAAATGTGCCACAGAATTTGTCCTATGCTCTATTGTTGTGATTTGCCATGTAAGTCACAGTCTCTCGTCCTGTGTCAAGTTGTCGTATTGCCGAAGCTTACACGACGATCAGTCCTTGCCATCTGTCCATGTTTGATTAGGGTTACTAGATAATCCATATCCCGCTGCACCCTCCCTTACCTCTCTTCTTCTAACTAGCTTGTGCTATTGGTTTGAAATCCATTTTGCATAACACACAGCACGCATCTATTTTTACTTATCATTTCTTCCTTTTCGCCGTCGGTATGGCACTTTTTCTTCGGACCTTGGAAATATTGAAAGATCCCGAAGCCCGTAGACTCTCCGAATTGAGTTGTTGTCAGGGATAGAGGGACGATGGGTACCGGAGGGGGAGAGAGGGGAGAGGAGGAGAGAAGAAGGGCTTTGTCGCGGGAAGTTTAGGAATAACAGAGGCACATAAAGAAAGTCGGCAAGGCCCAAGTCCAAGGTCCAGGGTACTTATGACAGTAGCACAGAAATGCAGTCCAAGCTGGTACCTGTGACAAGGGGAAAGACTGAGGGTAGTGAGTCCATTCGAGAGGAGCTGACAAAACAGAACAGGGAGACAAGACAAAAAATCAGGACATAAGATTGACAAGCCAGGCAGCGAGCGAAAGAGTAAAGCCGGACCGAGACAATCCCTGGAGAGGGTACCTCATAAAACAAACACAAGCGGATAAGACTAGGTAGAGAGCTACGGTTACTTTGCCTGCACCCCATAAAAGCAAAGACTTAACCAGAAACTTAGAAGCGGTTGAGAATCCGATGAGTGGCCTGAATGGCCTGAAAGACGGGATCCCAATTCTTGGCATGCTGTATTTTGGGACGACAGAACACTTGGCGTTTTGCATGCCAGTAGGCAAGCAACAAGAGCAAGCACGAGTAGAGCAGAGATGCAAGCATAGATACAGACGCAAGACACATGGACAGAAACATTAATGTCAATGTCAATGTCGTTGACGTTGTAGTTGTCGATTACAAACCCTCCTCTGAGGCTCTGCGCTCCTAGTCACACCTGCGCTCTTCCTGGCCATCAGCCCCAGCTGCTACTTCGGTCGCTCACGCACTTGACTACGTGCTCGCCGACCCTTTTCGCAGCCCTGACCGCCTTTGCCTTGCATCAAGAAGCAACCCCTTCAAAAAAGGGGATGGGGAGGGGAAAACACATATTTCGGCATTCTTCACCGTTCCCCAGTTTTCCTTCGAAGCTCTTGGCCTACTCTTGGCCCGGACTTTGCTCGGCATTCGTTCCCCCTAAAACAGATACAGGCAGGGAAGAAAAAAGGACCAACCCCACACCCCAGGCTACTGAGCAAACCCCGATGCCTTCCTTTTTCTGGGGACCCTTCTGCATGAAGAAAAGAATCAAAAGGGAAAGAAGGGAACGAAGGGGAAGAAGAGAAAGAAGGGAGAAAAGACAATGGCCGCCGAGAGCAGGGCCACGGGAAGAAGACAGAGAAGAGTGGGTGCCTGCGATCTCCGGGGTTAATTGGTGTTTGTGTAGAACGGTAAATAGTCTGATTTTATTGCCGTAGGACCACACATATGCACTTGCACTTCTCTCCCTTTTTTGCTCTTGCCATTTTAGGCGCCTGTATTGTGATAAAGAGCCTCCTAACACAGGCATGTGCATATCAATGACGAGTAGCCAGACAGTGTCCTGATTAACATAATATACGCCTAATCCGCCGGCCCCGCTACCATGGACTGCCCTACCATCCATTGCAATGTGAACTGAATCTATTTTCAGCTCACAGCCTCCAAGACACACCTTGATGCGAGAGCCTTTCCAGTACGTACGGTCTGTATCTACGCCTGGGCTACAGCCCGAGTCTCGCTCGTGTCTCCGAGGATAGGATACAGCCCCCTAGTTCTAATCGCACGAAAAAAATTTTGAGCCACCTCTAAGTGGCAGGACGAAGCGAACACGCCAACATAAAACTGGCACAACATCACGACACAGCCGAAAGAAGGTGGGAAAAGAGAAGGGCATAGAAAGGGGGCGAGGGACTCTGGCCTGTCTGCATTCAAAAGTCGCCGGGAAAACAGTAGAAGAAGCATTGGCAGGAGCAGCAGCGACAGAAGCAAGAACAGAAAGAATATGCTGCAACAAAGCCTCGCCCACCCTCGGATTTGGCTGCCTGTTATCTCCGAGCGCTCTTTCCTTTTTTCTATTTTTCTTTCTCTTGCTTATGATCTGCTTTGCGCTGCTGCTGTCTGTCATGCTATGCGTCTGTCTGCTTGTTTCGTGTTGTGTCTGTCTTGGTGTCTCTCTTGCCCTCTTGTCTTGAGCGCCATTATGTAATCCGGTAGAGCGGAAGACACAAGCGCCTGGGCAAGGGCAAAAGGGCAGTAGTAGCCGAAAATGCCGATGGCAAGGCAAAAGGGCTAACTAAATCCATGAAAATCAAGAACACAGCCAGCACCAACACCCAAGGAAAAACAAGGCATTATTATAGTCTACGAGAAAAGCAGAGGAACAGGCTCAGGTAAAAAAACCGCAGGGTTCCACTAATAGAAAATACAGTGCAGGGAAGGCTCCTCTCTTTGCTTTTCTTCTTGCCCTTTTTTCCTTCCCTTCCTCTGCTCCGAGGCAGCTACCCAGACAGAAATGGAGCTAGGGCCAAGAGGACTCATTGACGCCTATTAGCATGAACCACATTAAGGGCAGGTCCCCCGTTCAAGTTTGCCATTGGGTGGGTATGCGCGTGGAGAGCCACCAGTAGCAGGCGGCGCAAAATAATCAGAATACGAAAGCGGCGGACGAAGAAAACCTAAGCCCAAACGACTGCAGGAGCAGTTGAGGTTCGAGGAAACCGAGACACCTTGCCTTGCAGACGTGTCGGCTTACATGATGTGACAGGATCTTAAAGCGATAGTGCGTGTGAGCGAGAGACGTGCACTTGATGCAACAAAGGGTAGTAGTACAGAGAGAGGCAGAGAAGGTAGGCAGGTAGGTACATTGGTACACTGGTACATCGGTACGTGAGAGCTTGTAAGTACTTGAGACAGGCCAGGCGAATCAACGAGGAAAGAATCCCATCCCATTCCATCCCAGCGAACGGAAAGAGAAAACAATCCAGATTCAGAGGGAAGGCGCAAACAAGACCAGAATTAATTTCCCCTCTTTTCCTCACCCCAAAAGAGCAAGAAGACACAAGAGAGCAAGAGCAGAGGAAAGGCAGAAAAAAAAAAGGGAAGTTGCAGCCCAAGCCTGGAGCCCAAATCTTGGCCTGAGCCTGCCCCCCCCGGTCCAAGTCATCACATGAATAAAGTTAGTGCGGCAAGCCTTAGCCTAGCGGCAAGCTGGATTTGGACCGGGTATTATCAACATTAACCCCAGCCGCCAGCCAGCAAAAAAGGAAAAAGAAACAAGGGAAAAAAGAAGAAAAAAAGAAAAAAAGAGCAGCACTGAACTAACAAACAGCTGTTGAGGAAAGAACGTGCCTGTTCTCCGTTTTGTGTATCAAACAGATAGAAAAAAAAGCCTGACTTCCTGCTGAATTTTCTGTTCCAGTCTGTTTGCTTTCGTTACTGCCTGTTTGCTTGCATTTCTTCTGATGCTACTTGCCTTCGCTATTTAGTTGTACTTTCCCCATTCCCGTCTCTCCTTTCTCTTCTACTTCGTGTCGTCTGCTCCCTTTTCCATTTCCTTCTTCTTATTTTTCCACTGTCCTCTGCTCTTCGTCTTCTTGGCCAGCGCAGACAAACTCAACCCTGCGAAGATCCAGCCCAGCAATAGTACAGTTCAAGATCTATTTAATCGCTGTTTTTATCTTCCCTTTTATCGCCTCTTTGTTCCTTTTCTTTCTTTTTCTCCTCTTCTTCGTCTGGGTCTCTTCTTCCTTTCTTTCTATCCCTCCTTTCTTGTCTGTCTTTATTAATTTTCCAACGGCCGATATAAACGTCATCCTCGGCTGTTCTTGTTTGCAAGGCTTGAACAAAGCCCGGTTTTGCACTTGACTCCAACTCCAAAATCTTCTTTTTTGGTGGAACTTTTATTTTCCGTTCATTTTTTTTTCCTCATTGTTACTGCTTTTGGCCTGCCTGGTCCGGGTCTTTCCCTCTCCCTCTCCCTGCTAACATCTCTAATCAAGCAAGTTTCCATCCTCCATTTCTAAGGAGCTTATGGGCAAAAACCTTGACACACGCACAACCAACATACTAGTACCAGCGCCAGCACCAGCACCGGCCAGTCACATGTCTGCTACATATTGCACGGAAAATACACACCACGCGTCGAGCCCCTTCTTTTCGTAGCCTTCGTCTACCATTGTCTTTTTCCCCTCTTGAACCTCCTTTGGATCATCGCTACTATTTCTTTCCTTCTTGCCATCATGTCAGAGTCCAATGCAATCTCTAGTTCTGGAGGAGATGCGCCTTCACAAGATGCTGCTTCAACCTCGGCCTCGGCTTCAAATCCCCGAGACGCTGCATCATCCGCCTGGAACCGCTACCAAAAACAACAGCAGCAGCACCACAGAAAACACGAACCATCCATAGCCAACATCACTAATAGAACCGATAGCGACTCGCCCAGTCTTTCCCCTCTTGACATGGTCTCTTGTACCTCATCTACATCTACCATGGCTACTGGCCCTTCTCCTTCTACGCCTTCCAATACTGCCGTCGCTATTGCTACTGTACCTCCATCTCTGACTCCCTCTTCTGCCCCTACCAATGCCTCAGATGACTCTGCTCCCAGGAAACGCAAGAAAATGGCCCGGACAAGAACTGGTTGTCTTAACTGCCGTCGCCGTAAAAGGAAATGTGATGAGGGCCGTCCCAGCTGCATTGCATGCAACAGACGACAAGAGACCTGCGAATGGGGCGTCAAACTCACCTTCCGTGCTGAAAACTCCCTTAGTATTTTGCAGAGCCATCCGTCCATGTGTAAGGGCCTCAAGCGCCCTCGCACCTATGAGATTTTGGACGTCAGAGACGAAGTTATTAGAGACTACCACCTTCATATGCCCGCCTCGCCTGATGTCGCAAGCGACTACGACAGCGATGACCACCATCCTGCTGGAGGGGCACCCGCGGACCGTGCTCTCAAAAAGCATAAACACCACGAGGAGGCCCGTCATCAGTCCCAGTCTCAAGCTCAAGCTCAGGCGCAAACTCACTCCCAATCACAGCTGCAGCAACTGCCCGAGGAACCTACTGGGTCTCACCAACACACTACCCCCAAGCAGCGCTACAAACTACCCGCACTTCTGAGCCCCAACCGTTCTCATGGCCACACTCTTGCCTATAACACCCATAGCCAGCACGGCGACACCAGCTTTGTGCCTTCTCCCCTATCGCTTCCTACTGTTGGCCACTCCCACTCCCATTCTCATCCTAACTCCCACTCTCCCCACACTCACCCCCAACAACCCCACAGCGCTTGTGGCTTCCCTTCGCCCGTTGGACATTCTACGTCACTTCACGTGCTCCCAGACGATAGACAGCCTGTCCCTCCATCTACCCTAAACAAACCCGCTCCTGAGTTATCGCCACATGACCGCCCCTCTGTGCTTGGCCCTGCCATTTCTCCCCGTTCCGCTAAGACCTCCCCTCTGTCTGCCCAGCAGCGTCTTACTGAAAGTGCCGTGGCAAATTTACTTTATCTGAGCAGGGGGGGACCCTCGCCTCCTGTCTCGCATGTTGCTAGTAGCACTGCTTCAGACAACAACCCCTTGTGCCACACTCATAGCCAGAATATGTCTCCTGTTGCTGCAGGTGCTATGCGTCTAGGCTTGACACCACCTGCCACGGAAGCCACACAGGTCAAGGAACAACAACTCTACTCCACTGAATCTTACCATGGTGATGGAATCTTCGTCCCCGGATCAGCATACCTTGATCTACACTCCCTTCTCCGCCATAATCTCTTTCGTGAGAGCCAGTCAGCTCACCGAACGCGTGCTGGAACACCAGCTACTCCCCAACCCATACGCAGTAGTCATGGGTCTTTTAATGACAGCGCCACTGTCAATCTACTTTCTCCGGTCCCTCCTGAACAGGCGCCTGCTCAAACTGCCGCGTTTTCTCTTTCTCCTCATGAGGAAGGCAAACTATGGAAGAATTGGGTTGAGGAAATCGCGCCTTGGATGGACAAGTTTGACTGCGACAGAACTTTTGGCCATATCCTCCCCGCAATGACCCGCCTAAATGAACATCTCAAGTACGCCATGCTTTCGCTCTCTGCCCGCCAGCTAGAGCAAGCCAATCCAGGCGACAGCGGCCTGAGTGCTAATCTCAGTCTCAATCTGTACCGTCAAGCAGTCTATAGTTTGCTACCTCAACTGTCAAAACGCACTACAGCCGTGCTGGCTTCGTGTGTAATACTTTCCATCTTTGAGATGCTGAGCTGCAACCCCAAGATGTGGAAGCGCCACATGGATGGCTGCGCCAGTCTACTCGAGGCAATCGGAACTAGTGGGTTTGTAGGCGGTGTGGAGCAGGCGCTTTTTTGGGTGTTTGCCCGGATGGACGTGGGCGGCAGCATCATTTCATGCACAAAGCCTCTTATTCCGGTACACCAATGGGCATCCAAGACCGACCTGGATGCTGATGTGAGCCTCTTCCGCAGCAGTAATAGCACGCGAGGCTTCGGGGAGTGGGCAAATTACGCCGTGTATCTGACGGCGCAAGTGCTTGATCTCCTGGCTGCGACCTTGCTGGAAGAGACTGGCGGCGTGGCAGGTCCCAGAGCCAGCTTTAGCGATGGATCGACACGCAGTGATTCTGAGTTTCGCAACTGCTGGACCAAGCTGTGGGCATATCTTGAAGATTGGCAGGCGCAACGGCCAGCCGAGCTACAGAAAATCATGTGCATTCCCGGCTCGGAACATTCGCCCTTCCCAACCATTATTTACAGCAATATGACAGCCATGAGCGGCAACCAATTGTACCACACCGCATCACTGCTCATGTTACAACACAAGCCAGCGACTGTCAAGCTCTCGCCCAAGAGCCGGTCAGCCCTCTGGCATGCGCGACAGATTTGCGGCATAAGCATGAGTAACGATTTGCACAGCGTGTGGGTAAGCAGTGTGCAGCCGCTATGGATTGCAGGCCGCTGCATGAGCCATCCGGCGGAGCACAAGGCCATTCTGGATTTGCTGGGCAAAATTGAGAGAACGTGTGGCTTGGCTACAGAGTGGCGGGTGAATGATTTGCGCGAGCTGTGGGGAGATTTAGAGGAGTAAACAAATAGAGAAAGGGAGAGAAGCCTTTTCTTTTTGTTTCTTCACTACATTTCTTTTTCTTCTTTTTTGGGGGTAATTGTTGCTAACGACGCGACGAATTGTTTTTTGATTTTTTTTTTCTTTCTTTGATTTGCCTGCCATGTACTAACGGCTATGATTTTTTTCGATTTTTTGATTCTTTGCTTGTTTCTGTGTTTCTTTCTTTGGGTTTTTTTATTGGGAGGACAAATTTCTATGATTCCACGACGTTTACTAGATTTTCTTTATCTTTTTTGATTTCTTTTCTCGTGCTTCTTTCAAGCCCTTGATACCAATTTGCTGTTTCTTAGGTTGTATTCTGTATTATTGATACATCACTCCGACTTCTAGTCTCAGTCAGTCTCAGAGGTATAGTACCCTACTACTACTACTACTCTACCATCGCCCCTATATTTACAGTGATCTTACACTGCCTCTGCACTCCGAGGTCCTTGTAATCCGACTAAACCCTTCAGCAAACACACCGCTAACTGCACCGCTAAGCTTAAACCGGCAGGCCTGCCTCCCCTGCGTCAAACACATAGGGAAAGGGGCGCTGATTGCCATGAGGGATGTGACGGCTACAGTAGTACCGCTGGCTAACACGGTAGCGCAGCCACAGGGCACCAGAAACACGCCATGTCCAAGGCAATAAATGACTAGGACATGGGAACAAAAACAACACTCGGCGCTAAGACCTCGGAGAACCGAGCTCGTGTGTTTTTGCTTGTCACGCTCGCTATTGATGGTAGTGGTGCAGTGGTCAATGGTAACGATGGTGGTGGTGGTGGTGGTGGTGGTTGTGGTAGTGCAATTGATGACATGATGCATTATGTGCTATGCAAGCCCAACAGAGCGCTTCCTATTATTTGTGACTACGTTAAAACAAAAAGTCCGAGTCGAAGGGGGAAAGGGCGGGGGATCATTCCACATTCCATGATGTAATGTCCCCCCCTCAGGTCAGATGGCATGGCATCTCCAAGCGCCATTCTTCCTGCTTTCCTTTTTTCCCTTTCCCCATCTCTCGCCCCCTCTTCTCCACATTTCTTCTCCACACTCCTGAGCTTTCTCCCTCTGCATTCTGTCCGAATCGGGAAATATCCACTAAATAACCTTTTCCAACTCCCTGCTCTCGTAAAGGTCCGGGATGGAAGGTAGCCCGATCATGCAAATTATGGGGCCGCCTCTAAGCTAAAGTTTTCACACCCTTGTCATGTCGTTTCAACCATGGCAAACTTAGTAATCACGGTATGATGATTCTGACTCTTCACTGTGTACTTGGCCGATTGGATGACGACCGTGCCTAGATGTGGCATCACTGTACTTGGCTGCTAAAGACCCCACTCCTACAGGAAGGCGTGCTCGTGTTGTGGGGCAGGAAAGATAAGGGGAGATTGCTCATGGTGGATTTCACTTCGTGCCAAGGTAGTTGCTGTAGTATGCAGGAGGAAATAAAATAAAAATAAAATAACACAAGGATTCTAACTTTTAGAACAAAAGCAACGCTCTCGTAAGCTTGTCTATCGCCTTTCGTAGCTACCGGATATCACACATCTTTCTTTTTCTTTACACCACCCCAAGCCCCACGTCCTCCTGTTGCTACTGCACACCGCCTCTACGCTTCTTTTAACCTCTACTGTACTGTGTACTCATTTAAACCCGTCGACGCGCGTTCTCAGCCCACCGTTTATATCGGGTGACCATTTCCGGCGAAATACTGCGCGGCATTGCATGTACCGCCGCCAGCAAGTCCTCCATGCGAACCGCCTTGTCAAATGGCCTCTCGCCGCTGTCCACAAGCTCCTGCACAGCGTCGCCAGCATTATTGCAAATGCCCTTGATGTCAGCCCCGGAAAACCCGTCTGCTGCACTCGCCAACGCCGCAAAGTCGACGCCATCGGCTAGCGGCATGCGACCCGCATGAAGCCGGAAAATCGCCTCACGCTCGCACTGGTCTGGCGGGCCGACGTAGAGTAGCTTGTCAAATCGTCCTGGCCGCATCAGTGCCGGGTCAACGCCCTCGGGATGGTTTGTTGCACCAACAACCAATACACCCTGTAGAGACTCGAAACCGTCCATCTCTGTAAGCAGAGACGTAACCACGTTGGTTGCTGCCTGCGAGCGCGATGGTCCACCGTTGTTCCCAGGTCCGCCGCCACGCGTGGTGGCTAGTGAGTCGATCTCGTCGAAAAAGATGATGCAAGGCGATGCGGCGCGCGCACGTGCAAAGAGTAGCCTCACGGCCTTTTCTGACTCTCCGACGTACTTGTCTAGCAGCTCGGCGCCCTTGACCGAAAAGAAATTGAAGCCCGACTCGGTGGCTAATGCCTGGGCCGAGAGGGTCTTGGAACAGCCAGGCGGGCCGTAGAGCAGCACGCCCTTGGCAATGGTGGGGTTGACGCGTTGCTTGGACGTCCGCATGACGCTCCCGATCAGCGACTGTAGCATCTTCTTGATGTGTGCCTGGCCTCCAATGTCTTGCCACGTGACACTAGGCGGCTTGAGGTTGATATCATGCATGGCAGTGGGCTTGACACGGCGTAACGCCTCAGTAAAGTCGACCATGTCCAGCACGGCCGTGGAAGCGGCAGGCGGCGGCTGGTTAGCACGGCGCAAGCGGATCTTGTGGATCTTCTTGGCCTGAAGAGTCAGCGAGAACAGATCGCCGGGGCTAAAGGCATATGTGCGCTGGGCAAGGTGGTCAAGTGTAGAGGTTGCGGTGGCTGGGTTGAGTGGAATGTTAAAGGATTGCAAAATCTGTAACCGGGCTTTCGGGTCAGGCGCTGGAAGGAGGACATTGTCGTAGAATCGCTGCGGCTTTTGCAGCTTAGTTGGAATGTCAATAAGGTAGTCAAGGCACGTGGCTACTACTATGATCTGCGGCAGCTGGCCGGTCGCCACAGCCTCAGCCGAGAGCGAGTCCAGTTCTTGGGCAAAGAAGTTGATGACTGAGTTGTAGTTGGAGCGGTCCTTGCTGATCATCTGGTCAAAGTCATCAACCAACACCATGCTGGGCTTCTGTGCGCGTGCCTGCTTGAATACCTCATGGATGGCCGATAGTTTGTCAGCTGGTTCGACACGGAACGTACGGCCCCAGTTGGTTGCTGCTAACTTGTTGAGAATAAATGTGCGGCCCGTGCCCTGGCCACCGCTGATGACAAAGCCGCACGAAATGGCATCTCCGGGGATGTAGCTAGCGGTATAGAAGTTGACCAGGAAGTCATTGAGTGTCTCGACTTGAGGCGCGTAGCCCGGGATGTCGCTGATGATGAGATCGCCTCCATAAGTCTGCTTGCTATCAGTTATGGCCTCATCGCCAGCGACAATCTTGACGAGTGTCGTCTCGGGATTGAACTGGGCATTGCTCTCGAAACTGTCGTTGACCGTGACAACCTTGAACAGTTTCTTGGCGCCTACGCAGCTAAGCTCAACCATCATGCCTGGGAATATTTGGCCAGCACGCTCTGTTTGCAATAGTAGTTTTATCAGCGAGTCGTGTCCACCAACGTGAATATTTGCCTCGTTGAATGTAACAACTCACCTAGAAATCGCTTTGCCAGCCATTCCCATGCCAGCTGGTCTTTGGGCGGGATTGGCTTGACATCTTCGCCTTCCTCTTTCAAAATCACTGTATCAGAATCTGGTGCCTTTTCCGCGCCCGTTAGCGTCAATTGGATGACATCACCCAGCTCAAAACCGCACAGCTTGCGGAAGGTCGTGGTCATCTGCACAACATTGGGGCTGACGTTCTTGCCGCCAGGCATCAGCCAGAGCGACGCTTCACGCCGTTTAGTCTCAGACTGGTCATCACTAGGAATTGATTCCAGAACGCATGGCCAGCCGCCGTCTAGCTTAGAAGTCAGGGCCAAAAACGATTCTTTAGAAATGTAAACCCTAGACACGCCCTTCCATGTGTGCTTGGAATTGTCTAGGGTCTCATGGACTGGACGGACTTTGAACTCAAGGGCCATATCAGGGAGCCACCTTGGAGATACCAAATCTTTGGGGGAAGGGGGGAGACCTTAGAACCGACAAGAAAGTGCTTATTGTAGGCTGGGAATGATTCACATGCTTCAATGTTGTAACTGTGGAGGGAACACAAACACAAAGCTTTTCCTGAAAGTGGGGCTGAATACTATGGTGTGTACACAAAGGTGGGGTCTTGAATGTCACCAATAAATATGGGACTAACTCTCTGACCCCACCACTATGCACCTAAATATGGATTTGCAGCCCCACTAATGTGGAAGGGTTCAATAGAAACAAGGCTGTATCCTGCTCAAGTGGGGCTTTCAAACTCTTGCTGCTTCTAATAAGCTTCAAGCCACAACTGAGACTAGAGACACCCCACATCTCTTTTCTATTTGTTCGTTTCCTAGACCATGAACGGTATTAAGAAACTCATACGCTCCGTTTAATGCGCCAATTAGTTAGTATCCGGCCGTCCCTAGCATCGCAGTCATGTGCGGTGTTCCCGCTCAAGAGTGGCCGACACAGACACAAGCATAGGTGCAAACACATTCCCGCTCGCCTCCAGTCATCCTTTTCGTCATCCAGCCCACCACCACCACCACCAGAGAACCCAGCCCCTTCGTCGCCGCCTTCATCGCAATCGCAGATATCACACAAACCATTTTGGCCACGGCGTCAACCACCGCCCTTCTCGGCCCGCAACCCACACGAAACGCACGCCTCGATCTTTACCCAACTGTTTCCCACACGCGACTCGTACCGGCCTCGGCCTCCCCCGCCGCGAATTGTTGTCAGCGATTCGCAAATTGACGAAGATGCAAGGCGCAAGGCTGTTGAGGATGCGACTCATGCAGCGGCATGGGAAATCCCACAGAGCGAGCGGCCTAGTGTAGGCGGTGCTGCAGGATTGGCGGGGAAGCGTAGTGACGAGACGTGGCGCGAGCTACGTGAACGCTTCCCGGCATTAGGGAATCGCAGTCCGACGTTCCGTAGCAAATATTGGAACCTACAACAGGACCACTTGGCCATGCTCATTATCAAGAACACCCTGACAAGTCTAGCTCCGTCAGACTTTAACCGTATTGTACCACCGGGAATGCATCTACCCAGCTCATTCTGGTCGATCCTCAAAGGTAGGTCGCTTTTTATTTCCTATATTAATCCCCTCCTAATGTTTTCTCACGCTAAATCTCCTACGCTTGCAGCCGTTGCCAAGCGCAACCCACACACCCTAGAGCCCAACGGCACATACTACCTTCTTTTCCCTACGGAAACCAACGCCATTGTCTACCGCGAAGAACTATACCGCTTGCAACGGCTCTATTCTAAACGACCCTTTAACCAGCCTGACTTCAAGCCCGATGGGCTCACAACCAAATTCACCGTTGCTGCCCCAAATGCCCTCAAGGTTAGCATGGAAATCGTCGTCGGTCCACAGGATATTCTCAATCGCTTTCGCCCCGGCTTCAAAGCCAACTTGTTTCGCCGCAAGGAATACGGCATCGACCCGTCTGGTGGAGCGGGAGGTGCTGGCGTCGACACGCTCGTGCAACTCACACTACACGGTGACCAGATGACTCTTGGCCGATTGTACATGCTTCTCAATGAAGACGGCCGCGAACGTGGCATGCCGTGGAGCCTCACACGCCAGTGGTGTCGCAACGGCGTAGCATTTAACCTCGAGGACGCGAATTTGCAGGGCCGCAAACGCACGCCTAGCACCGCTAACGCACACACCACGGCAAAAGATACGGCCCATAGCGCGACACCCTCATTGTACCCTGGGATTAACGAGGGCGATGCTATTTTCGGTAGTCAGCACATACAAAGAAAAGAACAAAACGAGGACGAAAATGAGGAAGAAGACGTTAACCGCTACGCCAAAGGCGGCAGCGGCGCTGCCCCGCACGAGCTTGCAGCTACCGAAAACCCGCTGTATGTTGGTTCGTCGCAGTTCCTACTGCTCTTCACATCGCACATTGAGGCGCAGCGTTTTGTGCGCGTGTGGCATACGCGCACTGTTTTGTTCCAGAATTCACGAGCGAGGACGACACATTTCCATGCTCGTGTGGTCACAGAAGTGTGGCTTGATGAGGTGACGGACGCAGAGACAGTGGTTCCTGGGCGGCAGGGCCACCATTCCCAAAGTCAGCAGCCGATGGGGAGATTGAATGTTCAGCAGCCGCGGCCGGTGAACGATCAGGACAAGGGGCGGCGTAAGGGCACGTATTCACATTATTACAAGCGCCGAGTAGTGCTGTAGAGGCTAGACTGGGCTAGGTAAGGAGGGATAGTTTGGATTCCAGAACGCTTGGAACAAAGTAAAGGAAAATGTACATGTTAAAGTAAGTGGCAAGACGATAGACTAAGGAAATGAAAAGAAAAGCGGCAAAATCATATGCAAGCAAGAGCATTTCCTTTGACTTTAACCTGTGCTATGTAGCCATGGGCATATGGGCATTACGCCTGACATTGACTTTGCCCTAGTACAAGTGCTTCTTCACGGAGCTCTTAAAAATTGACACTGTTGTATTAGCAACCCTGATGGAAGTAGCAAGAGCAAGCCCTTTGACCCAGGGCTAAGTTTGGATCTACTATTATGCAGCGTGTGTGAGGTCATCTAAGAGCACTCAACTACTGTGCCATTTAAGAGACTGGCAGATGGGAGCGCGTTCAAGTCACTGAATAGTTTATGTAGGATGGAAAAAGAGAGCGGCGAGATGCCATTCCCTTGCTACCAGGAGTGAAGAAGGAAATAAGACTGAAAAGAGAATGCGCTATGAGAGCTAGGGCTAAGGTTTCTTTCTGAAAAACAAAGACCCTGGCAAGATGGCCATGGGCTACATACGAGAACTGTAGCCCCTTGTCTATAACTGGCTGGCTTGATCCAGGCTGCTATCCTGGTTGCTAGCTGCCTGGAAATGCCCATTAAGGGCAAAAATAGTGGCATGGTCTAATACTGACAGCTGTATTATGCTTCTAGCTATTCCAAGAGTTCATGCTAGCTAATCATAGACTTTTTTTCTCAATTCGCCCTTCCATGAAAAGTGGTGAGGGCGAAACGAAATATTTAGACTGGCTCGAGCCTAGCTGACAAGCGCTTTTCAAGCAGATCATTATAATTCGATCATGGCTATCACGGGAATTTTGTACATTGGCAATGAGAAGCCAGCAAAGCGAGGCTACATCCCGGTTATTAATACCATGGCACGTCCGCTGCTCAAGACTCTACGTGCCGTCTCGCCATCATCAACTAATCGTATCGTCACTAACTTCCTCCTGTCTTTCTCCCGCCCTTGAATCCGCCGCCGATCTTTGAGCCAATACTATACTGACATTTGATTCGACTGCCTTATTGACATGCGCTTCTCTCTCTTGGCAAATTTAGCTTGCCTAGCCCTCACTCACGCCGGTAGCTACAATAATATCGACGACCCTTGGTCCTTTGACGTCAGCGATGGCCCATATGCTGACTGGATGTACTACATTGCGGACAATACCCCTCTATCGAGTCTGTCCATCCCTGGCACGCACAACTCCATGACATACAATATGGACAACTACTTTCTGGAGGGGCAGAATGCGCCTTTAGAAAAGCAACTCGCTGGCGGCATCAGATATATTGATATTACCTGTTCGCCTGTTGGAGATAAGCTCATGGTACACCATGGACTCCATGAGACTGGCTACAACTTAGAGGATGCCTTGACCGTTGTTTATGACTTTCTCCATCAACATCCTCGCGAGGCCGTCATCCTGCGCCTTCAGAGGAGTAGCTCACTTGAAAAAACCCAAGTCTTCACCGACTTGCTTCGCAAATACTTGAGCTCTGAGACTCCTATTGGCAGTCGCGCTGCCCAGTATGTATACCATAGGGGCGGTGCTAAAATCAACACTCTCCCGACTCTTGGTGAGATTCGTGGCAAGCTTTTTATCTTGCAGGACTTCGACAGTAAGCCCAAAGGCGTTTTTGGATTACCCTGGAGCTCTTCCCTTATTGCCAGCTACCACTGCAAAATTGGACTTGGCAAATTATTGGTGGGATTGAAGTGGTTTGTCCTTAAAAATTATATTGGAAGTCTTTCTGGAAAAAGCTCTAAGACGCTCTACATCACTGACATTACGGTTAGTTTTGGCTCAAAGCCCATCGACGTTGCTGTTGGTGATAGGGCTGATGCCGGGATAAATAGTTATCTTGGTAGCTACTTGGAAGCGGCCACGACGAACCACCATGGTGATTTCATCCTCAACGGCAAGAGGGCTCGTCTTGGAGTTATTTCTATGGACTTCCCTGGCTATAAGCTTGTTGGGCAGATCCTGAAGTTCAACAAGATCTACCAAGTGATGCCCCTTGGCGGTCCTGGCTACCCTGGCTATTACTAGGAAGGTTACAAGTCTGAGCCTACGGTGGACAAAAATCACGATTTGATGATGAAATGCCAGGAAAAATTGCGATAATGTTAAATAAAAAAATGCTACTACAAAATCCTGCTTCCCAGCTTTGGGCTCTTTTTCCCAAGATGCCTGATTAGCTAGTCTTTAGTGTGAGTGTGTGATACGTGATGGTCTTCATGCTTGGGTTCCCGTTCGTTCAAAGCGACGCCACGCACATGTCAAGCGCAGGCCGGAGAAGTACTGGAAAGGAAAACAACTCGAGAAGTAGGTAGTGCATTGCTGTTACCGCTATACCCTAAAGCTCAAAGAGACGTGCCTATATTGGGATGGCCAACCAGCAAGCATTGCTCTCAAAATAGCGTGACTACGAAGTTGGCTTCCATATGCAGGTTTCTTTCGATCAGCCTTAGCGGCGTTATTAAATGCTGAAGCCTATGCAGTGAATTAGTCGCTGGCAGAGTGCTAAACATTGGTAGTAATACGGGTTCGGCGCGCACGCCAATACTACTACGACTCAAGCAGCTCAGGAGTATGGACTCCGTGACAAAGCCCGAGGTGACAACGGCGACGACGGCAATGTCTCGTTCACCATCATGCATCATGTCACATTTGGCCCTGCATTCAATGGGATGCTAGACAATTGTTGCAAGCTAGTGGCTAACGAACTAGTCGGGTTTAGTTTACGACTTGCCAAGCTTAGATCTTCTAAGTGTGTTTAGCAGATAGCTCACTGTAAATGGGCTTATACAGCAGCCAAGTCTGTGAAAGGGCTTAGGCTCCCAGTGCCTCTCGCGCAGGTATTCTAGAGCTTTTTGGCAGGGATGCTACGAGCGTGTGGGCGTAGATACGTGCAGTAAAAAACAACGATCCGTGCTCGGATCACTTGCTTCTCTAGATACTAATGTCCGTAGATTGTCCTATGTGCATATGATCTAGACCGTGTGCAAAATGTCCTCCCAAGCTTCTCGGTCTTTGACATTCAGTCTCGGCGTTTATTCCTCCAACTACTGTAGCACGGATGCATCTATTAGAATCACCCTTTCTAACTCTCACTTTAACGCTTCTTACTGTGGCGGCCAATAGGCCACGAGTGTTGGCAGATGAAAGTGACAAAGATCGTCGTACACCAAGACTCCTACAATCGTGCCACATTCTCTAATGATGTCGAGGATGGAAGTCATGGGTGTGATGGGTTACTACTATTGAGCGAATTGCATCCAGGGCGGCGATATAGATTGGATGGAAGCTTCTTCTACTTAAGCTTGGACTTCAGATCATGTACATTTCTTTGGGCCATGTAATTGTACGTACTTTGTTGAATCGGGTGGCAGCCTCTGTGCGGGCTGTGCAAGCTGGCTCGAGTATCTATTATGACCAGCCCGGAATTCACAGCCGAGAACAACGAAATTTCAAGCCTGCATGGTCAAAGAAGCGTGGCTCAATGAGATGACGGGTGAAAAGACAGTTGTTCTAGGGCGGTAGGGCTGGCGTGTTAAAACCAAGCAGCACGCTGAAGACTGAATCTCTAGTAGGCGATATGGACTCCTCTAGCATGTTGAGAGCAAAAAGTAAAGGAAAAGTCTACTTGGTTCTATTGAATAGAAGTGACCAGACTAGGATAAGGGGAACAAAGCAAGATATGAAAACAAAAGAGGAAAAGGAACAAGTGAGCAGAGTGTTTTCCCCAAGCACACACTGCCGGTCTGCGCCACAATGAGCCTATGCTAGTGATACCGGAGTGTGGGCGTGTTAAACTTGGAATCAGCGCTGTCCTGGCATAAGCACTTCTTGACGTATTGCTCTGGAATCGCCTCCTATGGAAGCAGCAGGAACAGGCCCCCTGGTCTTGGATGGCTTACGCCGCTAGGCAGATGGATTTAGGCTCGGAGTTACTATCGACTTACAGTAGCAGCTAAGGAGCTAAGGAGGAGGATCACTTTGCTTTTTAGACCGTTGCTACGTTAAACATCAAACATACGCAATGCCGAGCACTCACGAAAGCGCTTGAAATCAAAAGAAGCTTTGAAAAAGTGTGGTGTATCTATTTCTTCGGGTCTCTAGGCATGTTCTGTGCATTGTGGCTGGCCTGGTGGCAGATGCCAAACAGATTTAACCCCAGAGGCGCTCGAATCACATTCACCGCGACAAGAATCTGGCTTTTGCTTCTTGAAGCTCAGGGCATTCTTCCCATGTAGCTTCACGAATGTCACACCTTTAATTTCATCGGGCTCTCTGGGCAAGCCTGTCAGCCCTCATTGGCTCTAGCTAGCACTCCTACCCACAGAACCCAACTACTCCTCCATACAATGCCGCAAAGTACAGACTTTGGTACAGAGATGTCGGAAAACCGCCGGAAATTTCTTATTTCCAGACCAAGATTAGCAAATAGAAATGCCATGCCGTGTCCAGTGACCGTCAAGGGGCGGGGAGCGAGCATCTCGAAGTTAGCAAGTATAAAGATAGCATAAGCATAGTCTATGTAGGGAGGGTTAAGGGAACATGCAGAGCGATGCCGCATAGAACACTGATTTGTAAGATATTGAGTTCCCATCATACCGGGCCCTGCTTGACAGGCATAGACAAAGTGACTAAAATTAGAATAATTCTAGGTGAGAGTACCCCTACTACTAAAGTTCAAGACGTCTTTTCAACCAAAAATAATGGCTTCCGGTGCAAATCAAATCAGGGTTGGATTTTTTTCAAGCTTATTAATGCGATCAGAGCCGTTGGCATATGTCACAAAGCGAGATTATGTTTAGAGACTGAAGAAATAAAACAACCTAAACTACTTCGAAGCTTCTATGGACTTAAGATGTTTTAGCGAGCCCTTGGCATTTTAAATATCTCAAGTAGCGAAGATCAAGAAAGGCTTCGGCTGTACTGTGAGCTACATTAGCCGTAGATAATTTCTCACCTGAAAAACCCCATCTGCGCTATAAGCCTAACAGCTAGAGTGCCGTAATTTGGCAGAAGTCACATACAAAAGGCACAAAGGGTACAAGTCAAGGGGTGAGCAAGCGAAACTACTAGACAGCAATCTGAGCCAGAAAGGCTGAAAAAAGGCCACATGAACATCACCTTAAGCTATGGCTAGGGCGTAGTTCCATGCTACGTATGGATAGACAGACGACCTCTATCAAGTCTGGATGCATAGCAGGGCGATCTGACTAACATGACGCTTTTGTGGGAGGTCCTAGCTTGGGCGCAGCTTCAAAGGATGAAGGCATAAATAAACAACGGGGGGTGCTAGCCGAGTCCCTAGTAGATGTGTTTTCGCTGTAGGATGTGCATGTGCCGTAGCATGAAAAAAAAACTAGAAAGAACATGCACTAATAATGACAGCTACACCATGTTTTTAGGGTTTTCGAGATATTCCAAGGATTCATGCCAGCTAATCATAGGCCCTTTGTTCATTCTCACACTTGGGAATAGCAAGAGAGGAGCAACAGCAACATCATTCTGGTTCTAGCCCACCAAACGAAGGCTTCTTGGGTGTATCTCCGGGCTATCATGATGGCTTTCACTAGATTTTAGACTTCAGCGAAGTCAGGTTGCCAAAGCCGGGCCAGATCCCGACTATTAATATGATGGCATGCCCGCTGTCCAAAGCTGTACATCTCCTTTTCTCCCTCATCAACACATCTTCACC
>JAXCEX010000207.1:0-45498 GCA_038382965.1 Ceratocystis huliohia
CCGGCGCCGGAGGGCAAAAAAGACTAGACTGCAGAAAAGATGGGTAGTGACAGTACAGGAAGGAAGACAGGCAATTGATCAAATAGATGTTGATACTCAGGTAGCGGCCGAATTGTCGAAAAGTGGTGGTCAAGGAAGGTCAGTCAGACCTGGTATTCAGCGCTGTGGTGTATGCGGTAAGCCCGGCCATAATTCAAGGACCTGTCAGGTAGTGATTGAGATATCTGGGGAAGAGTATAGTAGTTCTGATTGATTAAATGGTTTATGGTGTTTTTATCGTGATAACTATAGAGGGGGTTAAGAAAAGTGCGGCGCTTACTTATCAAGTACGTTACATGTATTTTATATCAAAGAAATCACAGACCACTCATCGTTCTAGTTCAAGGACATTCAGTACGTCCTGGCAATTCTTAATGCAATTATGATAGAATTGAGAAATCCCTATGCTAGAGGGAAAATTATAGCAACGAAGCTAGCCGAAACATGAAGGTGGGGGAATACAAATGCCATGATAGTTTTTGGAAGAGGACAAACATATCGTCCCAGTCGAAAATGAGGGTTGAACCAGGCCAAGACCATGCGTGGGTACAGTGTACAAATGAGATGCAAGACTAGGTGCATTTCCTTGAAGAATAGAGAGCAAGTTGAAGAGAAGAAGAGATAGGAGGCTTTCTAGATGCCTCGCAGGCTGGAGACTCCCAAGATGTCGCCTTAGCCAAAGCTTGCAAAGATTGCACAGCATTACAACCGACGAGAGAAAAGAAATGTGGATTCCCTGACGAAAGAACCTGATGAGAGGAGAAGCTATGGTAGTTGCTTGGAGGCGCCACCCCAGAAATGATGCCCATGAAAAAGTCCACGTGAAATGCACATGGACCCGGGCGAAGCAACAACTGCAGCTGAGGCTACTGCCTTTAGGATGGGGATCGACAAACCTGCAGGGCGAAGCGAGGAAGCCAGGCACCGTGCCAGAGTCTCCTTGAGTTGGGGGAGACTTGATGAGGGGCGAATCGATATGGGTGGCCGAGAAATTACTCGGCAACGGTGAAACTCATGAGAAAGCCTAAGTGGAATACACAAAGGAAGGGCCACCGCTGGGGTCACTGCCTTTGGGATGGGTATAGACAAACCCGAGGGGCTGAGGCAAAGCTAGCACTGGGTTGGAGCCTCTCTAGGCCAATGGAGGAGAAGCCAAGAAAGTAAGGCGAGGGAGGACGGTTTTTTCTTCTTGGAACACTAAGTTCCGGACGGGGAGGAGAGATACCCTGTGGTAGACGGCCATTTCTGGAGTGAGGATACCGGACACAGACCAAGGCAGGGAAGAAAGGAACAAGAGAACGAAACCCAGGGCGATCCCAGTAGAAGGGGGACGAAGTGCGGTGGTGCTTTTGATGGACAACGTGAATGAAAATGGTTAAGATCTTCTCCTGGCTTAGTCCAAGCGCAGGAAAATGGTGGCCTTAAATCTTCGCCTACAACAGCACTCCGCCAACCCCTCAGGAAAACTTGATCCCAACAAAATGAAGGAAGACATAGACAAACGTATTTTTGGGGCAAACCTTTGGTATTTGCTCAAGATTGCCTTCGCAAATTAGACCAAGAGAGAAAGTTGCTGGGGGCGATCAAGTGGAGATGAATCCATGTACTTAATCCATCTGATCGATTGCAAATGCAAGTGTATCACACATTAGCAGTCGTTTCACCGTTATCTATACGCAGTCTCAGCACATACTGCTATTTGGTAGCGGGCTGCTCAAGCTATCCCGACATCGCATAAAACTTCGTCGTTTAGGACAGTCAGCCGCGACGAATGAGTCCTAGTAACTACTTCACCTCATTAAGTGGCCATGAGGACAAATGGAAACACACTACAACACCTCAGTTTCCATTGCCACAGTTGCTATTTGTCGTCGACAACATCTGTGCCACGCAATCCTTGCAAATAGGCCCTTCAATCCATGCATAGAGACGGAATAACACATATTTGTGCGGACATGTCTCTGCGCCATGTGAATGTATAGGCATTCCGTTTTTGGTTCTATGAACGGCGCAGTGCAGAAAGACTAGATGAATTGTGCTCTTTAATCAAGCAGTAAAGGCTCTCCACTGCAGATTAGTTTTAGTGCGTTGAAGTAGTTGCATACTGTTGTAAAATTATGTGTCATCCAAGTGTCTAGCGTAGGCCACATAACTAAATCCTTTGGTAGCACAACACCACGGCTCATCAGCATTGTTCTTGTGCGTAATATTTCCCATCATAATACATGGCATTCTTCTCAATAGATGCAGCGATCACAAGTAGACATATGCGTACTTTGTTTGGATGACAAAGGCTAGGCAGGATGAAATTCCCCTCAAGGTTCGCAGTAGAATCTTGACAACAAAATCAGTAGGCTAGGCATCCATTGCGGCAGAGCTTTCAGTCTGGTCTCGACAGGACAATCAGGCAGGTTTTTGTCTTTCACAACACGAAGATGCAAGATATGAAAGGAGACAAAGAATAGAAGACGCAACAAGTTGTATACTTTCCCAAGCCTCTACTCTCAAGTCGCCAGCATGTGGATAGCATGCCATGCGGCTTCTAATCCAGGTCTCTATCGAATGAGCTCCTTTCTTATCCAGAGCAGGTACGCAAGGTGCCTTTTTTAATATACGTTTCTTATTTTCTGCCACGCAAACCAGAGCCCTCAGCCAGTGTTGTCTTGCTCTCTACTATAGGCTTGTGAAGGTACTAATTGGTGTAGTTGACGTGACCACATTAAAACACTTCCAGACTAGGGACTTCTTTTCTCCGTACTGGGACAACTCCTTGATGCAAATGTGACAAGGGAGTGCTCGATGTACGTTCCTTTAGTCCACATGTGTTAAAGTTGACGAACAATATTTCTAGGCGTTGAGCTTCGGTGCTAGTTAAAACAAACTTGGCTAGTGGTGGAAGTTTGATGACTCCTGTCTTGCCGGATGGATGCATCTTATTTTTACATTGCAATTACGATTGAGTGCGAGCCTAGAAGGAAATGATAGATTTATTAATTTGAACATTACTATGAGTCGATAATCTGAGCCAGCTCTGACTGGATCGTTCCCCTTGGCTGAGTTCAGCAAACCGCTCATGCTGGCGATCGTGACGGGTGAGGAGTTTCATGGAGGCAAGGACCACCCGCATGCAATTGGAAAAAGGACGGACTACGACACAGTAGGAGGCTCCCTCCCACAAGGGTCGCCAGTCTCACCAATCCTATTGATGCTGTTTATGGCCCCCCTCTACAAGAAAATCCCACTCCTCTTGGGTTACACAGATGTTGGGGCACTGGTAGCTGGTGGCTAGTGGCTAATCTTTCTAGAACGACTGCCAGGACATCGAAAGCATGACGGGGGTGGTGGCAACATGGACGTCATAGAACGGCTTGAACTTCGACCTGGGAAAGTCAATGCTCCTGCATGGTGAAGCCAAGAGGCAAGTCACCGATAACCCGTTTATTACAGTGGGAGGAATGGACATGATCCAACCCACACCAGCAAAGAAGTCAATGCGATGGCCAAGGCTTCATTTCGACACCAATCCCCTCTTCAACGCGCACATCGAAAAAGTAGCAGTGGGCATCAGCCGAGTGGCTAACAGCCTGAGATATCTGGCCAGATGCTACAAAGGTGCAGATGCAAAGTGCATGCTAAGCGCAGCCCATGTGTGTGCACTGATCAAGGAACCTTTTGTGATAAGCGCATGGATGGGGACTAAAACGACAATAACAACTGCAGACAAAATGAACATGGCAACTAGAAATTGTCTTAAGGCAGTCCCACCAATGCACTACACAACACCAAGGGAATACTTACATCATGCGGCAGGATTCCCGCCACCAATCAAAATTCTGTGGGCGGACGAAAAAGAAAGCTATACGCTGACACACACTAGACGAAGACCATATTCTGTGAGTACCACAGTACAACCCAGGCGTAGTGAGGCGATGGAAAATGCTTCCTGTGAAAATGCAAACACACACGACACTGAGGCCAAATATTGCTGGTCCAAGCGTGCCCCCTCAAAAGTGGCCCAGCAAGGAAGAAGAAGCAGAGAAGCACAGGGAGGAAGTAGACACAGCCCCTGATGCTAGGACATGGTGACTTTGATCAGTTCCATGATTTGTTTAATCGTGGGCGTCTACATCGATGCAACGAGCCAAAAGATCAGGGACGTTAGTGGGCGTGCAAGGCTCTGCTTGAGACATTGAGGCTTCTACGCAGTCTGCTCGAAGACGAAAGCGGCCAAGTATGTGGCTGGTGTACTACATGTAAGCACCTACAACAGAAATAAAGATGAGAAACGCAGCCTATATCCACACAAGACGGTTCTTCCACTGAGAACGGAAGCAACTTGAAAGAGGTAGAAAAAGTTGGAGGAGAAGGCGCGCGGGTATGAGAGGGGAGTGATGGGGATAATGAGCATGTCGTGTTTGGAAAGAGACGCCGAGGGGGCTCCAAGAGATTTAGCGAGCCATTTCTCCTAATAAACATAGATAACTCTAAATTGAGACAGCTGCTTCGCTGAGCAGATGATAACACCCGTGTACTCTGCCAGAGCAAGCAGTCGTTGGTCTAAGTTTGGGCTAATACATTTTACATTGGGGTGTCACAAGCTAAAGGATTAGGTAGCGTCTGACGGAAAAGCCCCATTCCAAAGCCATAGGAGATCCTTGAAGTCGACACACATCTAGAACTGCTCAGTGTCTGGAAAGGGCGTGGGAAGACAACATAATTTAAGTCGCTCTCATCTAACGTGCTGTCGTATAGCAACTAGTAGGTAGGTAGTAAACAAAAACAAACTTTCCCATAGTTTCAATCTTGCTTCATTGAGAGGGGAGGATGCCAGCTGCCTAGCAACAGGTGGTAAATTAGCTAGGCTCATTCTCGTTGTTACGTAGAAAAAGACAATCTATGTTAGTAGTATCACAATTAGATGTATTACTTTCCACTTGGTGTCTACGTTCTATCTAACAACATGACCACCTTTATAAGTGAGATATGCCTCCTTCAGGGTTGGGGTTTGTGACATGTAACCCTACTCTCGGGAATGGTCGTTATGGCGCCTCGCAACAATCTATTAATCGCCAACCTACAAGATGGAGAACTTTGAGAGTGAGGGGTGCCATTACTACGCAGCCACGCAATCAAGGGTAGTACGTAGTGTATGCAGCAGGTTGATATCATCCAGAATTTAAATCTGACGGTAACCTGGGCTGGGGTTACTAGGACTGTTGACCCTAACGAAGTTCGGCTAGACGTTGGGACTTAGGGTTAGTAATCGACATAAAGGGCCTTTTCTAAGGCCCGACCTGCAGTGATGGATATTGAAGTCGGTTGAGATCCGCTCTTCAATCAAGAATTAGATAGATAAGAAACAACTATAAATCACATGTTCCTCCTTCTTCTCATTCCAAAAACATTCAGTAAGTCCTACTGAATTTGCACTAGTGAAATCCAGCCTCAAAGGGCTTGCCTTCCTGCTACTATTACACATCAACATCATAACTTCAACGCCAGTGATTTCGGAATAAGACTGATCCTATCTACTTCACACGGGACAAAATTCAAGGTAGCTCGTCAAGATGCCATTTAAGCGTACCGGGGAGCCCTCAACCTAAACTATCCACTACTATCCACACTATGCCGCATGTTCCACTGACGATGGGGAATAAGGCTGGCTGCGGTCAACCACCGGCCTCCAAGGCAAACGACCGAGTAATACTCAACACCATAGACGGGCTCATGCATGGCCCCATGGGTGGATTTATCGAAAAATATTTCGGCTAGTTTCAACATGTCCACAAAGATGCCTTGTTAAAAATTCAAGCAGCCCGGAATGTGGACCTGCGCACTGAGCCGGCCCAGCCCTTGCTGCAAGACTCATACGACGACCCCGAGCTCTTGAAGCCCGTCAGAACAATGGGGAATCTACCCACGGAAGATACATGAAGGTTATTGAACATTCTACCAGTTTCCACAACCTCCCACCAAATTCCGAGAGTTTCTACCAGCTTCCAGCAAGCTTCACGAGTTCACAAGAAGGTTCTATCATGTTTCGCGAGGAGGAGGGAATCAAGTAGGACGAGAATCGCGGAGATACTGGAAGAGGTGATCGACAAAGCATAAATAGTCTTGTTGTCCCTCAATGTTGGTCGTTTAGCTTTGTTTCCTTTTACTTCCCAAGAAGTTTATAATAAATGGCATTGGACCTAACCGTGAGTATTCTACACACTTAGCAAACCCCTTACACAGGAGAAGAGTAGGTTAGATTAGATGGGGAAGAAGAGTGTCGTTCTGGGTCCTTCAGCGCTGCAACCCCAAACTATCCACAGGTGACTCACGAAAACAAGCGTTAAAATGAATAGGAAACCAACAGCGATAAGCACTAGAAGAGTCGTGATAACTGTACATAGCGAAAAATAGTTGGCTTGCACCAGGTATTCACTTTGTATTAGATGCTCCGGCGTTCAGGATAGAGGCTCCGTATCGTTTCGCGAACCAACATCATTCCTAGATTCGTAGTCCTAATATCCTGAGCACCAAGTGTGTAATAAACATCTTGAAGCGGGCCTGTATCATGTCCCCAAAACCGAATACAACCATCTAGTTAGCTGGGCGTGGCTAGCCAATCATCAATACCGTGAATATGCATGGCCTTCACGTGACAGATAGACTGGGCAGCGAGCAAGTCTTGGGCATCAATGTTGTCAAATGATGATTGATCTTTTCACCCTCTCACCTACTCACCTTTTCTAGTTTGTCTTTTGCTCTCTATCGTGATGCCCTTTTGCTACTCTCTTCATTCTCTTGAGCGGTGACTGAATGTTAAAACAAGGCCCTGAAACACATTTCGCTTACATTGTTGGCTAATATTGTGCTTTTACCTCATTTAATTCGATTAATATATATTTTTCTGGTGTTGTTTCGCTAGAAAAGCTAAATGATCTCAACTATGCCGCCCCCGTGGCCATTCGTGGTCCTCTCTCTTGATATGCTGATCGTATCTTTGCAGGCTCAAGTTTAAGCTAACCTCCATAGATGGCGGTGGTATCCGCGGATTGTCTAGTCTACTGATTCTCGAAGCAATCATGGAAGGCATCAAAAAGTCTGAAGACCTGAAGATATTGCCAAAGCCGTGTGAAAGATTTGACCTCATTGGTGGCACGAGTACAGGAGGGTATGCTTCTCATTATACCCAGAATGATGGACCCTTTGCTCACTACCTTTTTTCGACAGCATCATTGCGATCATGCTTGGTCAGTTAGAAATGACTATCGATCAATGCATCCAGGCGTATAAAAAACTTGCCCAAACAGTGTTCGCTCAAAAGCCCGAAATCAGTCTCCCAGAATCCTCCTCGTATGCCTTCTCAGCTGAGAACTTGGAGAGTGCGATCAAGCAGGCAATACGAGAAAGCTGTGTTTTGCCAATGTGTAAAAAGCGATCAAGCATACAATCATCCGCAGCCAATACTTGTGAGCACGAAAATCTACCCTTTCATGATGAATCATGTACCAAGACGTAAGTTCTAAGCATGTACGCCGGAAGAGTTAACTGGCATCTAACGCGCTACTATCACTTGCAGTGTTGTGTTAGCTAAAACCAAGGTCAACATCGAAACCTTGCCAACACTTTTCGAGACATATGCCAAAACAACTGGCTTGTCCGAGTGCAAGATTTGGGAGGTCGCTAGAGCCACATCTGCAGCCAGCGCCTTTTTCGAGCCAATGAAACTGGGTAGAGACAAAATCGAGTATGTTGACGCAGGCTTTGGTCACAATAACCCATGTGAGAGTCTTATAGTAGAGGCTAAAAAGCTTCGCCAAGACCGACAGATGCTCATTCTTAGTATTGGCACAGGTCTTGATGATGTCGTTAAAATTGGCGAAACGAGGAAGTCCATTATCGAAGCACTGAAGAAAATGTCGACAACCTCCAAAGCTGCTGAACTGCGCCTGATGGAAAAGTATGGTGACACTGGGAGATATCATCGGTTCAATGTTGAGAATGGCCTCAGGGACGTCACTCTTTCAGATTGGGAGCTTGCGAGCGAAATATCTGCACACACCAACAACTATCTCCAAGAACACGAAGCGGCTATCCAGAAGTTCATTTCGGCCATGTGCAATATCCCCGGAGTCCTGACGCAGCCCACAAACCTAGAGAATGGCTCTCACACCACAACAAAGCCTAAAGTATATGAAGGTTAGTACGTAAAAGAGCCCCTGTGTGTTTACTTGACTAACAATATTTACATTCGTAGATTGTGAGCCCGTACACTATATTCCCTTCGATGAAAACCTTGATTTCGTCAGGCGTGAAGATGTCCTCGCTGCATTGAAGGAAAAACTCTTCGCTGCAACTAGCTTCCAGAAGGTTGCGCTTGTAGGTCTCGGCGGTGCGGGTAAAACCCAAATAGCCTTGAATCTTGCGTATTGGGTGAAAGAAGCCAAGCCTGGATATTCTATCTTTTGGCTTACAGGTGCCAACACGTCTGGATTTGACGATGCTTGCAAAAAGCTTGTTGAAGAGTTGGAGCTCAAAAAGCGTGTCAAAGAGTTTGGAGTCAAAGTGTCTAACGATGAAGATCCAAAGGAACTAGTGAAGCATTACTTGAAGTCAAAGAAATCTGGGAATTGGTTTCTGGTTCTTGACAATGTTGACGATATTGACGTCTTTCAGAATTCGGCGCGAAATGGAATCTGCCATTTTCTTCCACAGAGTGCAATGGGACGGATCCTATTCACTACACGATCCACCAAGGTGGCCTGGTCAGCCGTGAAAGACCGTTCCAAGTTTCTTGAATTGGACGGGATGTCGCTTGATGAGTCGAGAACTATCTTGAAGCAAAGCGTGCAAGGTTTACCAGGAGCCGATGACCAAGACTCGATAAATGCTATCGCCGAAGAGCTTTGCTATCTGCCCTTGGCAATGGCGCAGGCTGCCGATTACATTTGTCAGAGATGCATCTCTCCTAGTGAATATCTCGACCTTCTGAGGTCTACGGAGGCTGACAAGATTCAATTGTTGGGGAATGAGCACTTTGATCAAGTTCACCATGAACGTTCGCAAGGTGCTGTAGTCACTACTTGGGTTATTACGTTTAAGCAAATTGGGAAAGCCTCTCAGTTAGCAGCGAGATTACTTGAGTTCATCTCACTGATCGATGCGAAAGCCATCCCCCGATCGATTTTTCCAGAGTTCAAGACAAAGCAAGAAATGACTACCGCCATTGGAACACTAGAGGCATATGGCTTCCTTCGCAGGCAGAAAGCCAGCGATCTTTTCGATATGCACAACTTGGTGCACCTAACAACAAAGCTGTGGTTCGAAAGCCAAGGGAATCGCGAAAAGCAAAGATTGAGTGTGCTAAAGCATATCATTTCAATGCTCCCGACTTACGAGTGGGAGAACCGCCACCTTTGTCGACAATACTTGCCTCATGCACGTCGGGTTTTCGAAAGGGAAAAACACATCGCGGCATTAGCCTGTGACTTGGCATACTCAATGGGTAGAATTTTACTCAGAGATGGCACATATCAAGAGTCCATCAAGCTGTTCGAGTTTGTAATTTCGACAAAACAAACAACCAGATCTGATGGTTTCATTCTGGAATGTCAACATGTTCTTGCAAGAGCATACCTTGGCCACAACCAAGTCGAGAAGGCCATCCCATTGCTTGAGCATGCCGTCACGACAGAAGGGAAAACTCTCGCAGCTGATCACCCTGATCGTTTGTATTCTCAAGGTGTTCTTGCAAGAGCGTATCTTGACAGCAATCAAGTCGAGAAGGCCATCCCATTGCTTAGACATGTCGTTGCGACAAGAGAGAAGGCTCTCGAAGTTGATCATCCTCACCTTGTATCATCCCAGCAGTTACTCGCTAGAGCGTATCTCGTTAATGGCCAGGGCTAGAAAGCAATCTCATTTCATGAGCTTCTAGTAGTGATAAGAACACAAGGCTCTTGTAGCTCAGTATCATTCACTACTTTGGTTCGATAAATCCTAAAAATTCACACGCTTTTACACTTAGTATCGTTGTTTTATGGTTCATGGCCCAACATGCTCAGCCTTTACCATTTAGAGCAATAGTTCTATCTCTACAAAACCAACGTTTACTTTTATTATACAGCAAAAGCCACACTCATACTTGGGCCAATTGCTTCTGGTGCCATAACTTGCCGTCGAGTCCCATTAGCTGGTCCCAGTTACAAGGAAAGTATTGCATTGGACGTTATTTTCCAAGATGCAGGATAGGTGCACTCCTTGCAAGAATTTATTGTTTCCCATCTACAATCAGATAGCAAGTTTATCAGTCTTAGCCATGGGCTAGCAGTACGATACGATCCCTCAGTCGCCGATCGCCACATAACGTGAATAGCAGATCAACCACAATTATGTTGTTCTATAATCTTTTGAATAGATTTTAACTTGTAACACACTTCTGTGCAAAATCTTGTACCATAGGTTTATCTATACATAGTAGGTTCAGCGGGCCAGACGAGCTATCTAGCCTTCTCACTATCGCAGTCCTTGTAACTATCTCGTAAGAGCAAAGCTGTAGAGCCAGATTGTATCCTTGTTCCGGGTTGTTCCGATATCTTAGCTTTATGCTTAGTATTGCTTTTCACCTCTTCACGCAGTTATAGTCGCAGTCTGTGTCTAGAATCTAGGTCCTATATAGCTGACCCTAACGCACTTGTTTTGAGCTTGTATGTATTTTATGCTCACGTCTTATGTCAACATCTATCATTTATCACTTTGGCGTCTCCGCGATTGGATGGTTCTATTAGGTGCCTCATACATTATGAGCTTCTATACAATGACAAGTGATCGTCTTGAGCCCACGCTCATTTATTCCTTAATGTATAAGTTCTTGATATCGTATCTATTAAGTTCCCATCGAACATGAAAATAGTTCGATTCCTCGGTGCTTGGTAAAAGTCTACTAGTCACAGCCTACCTGATAATTATGTACAATATAAGCAACTATAATCGCCTCATCGTGGAATCTAGATTCAGTCTCGTCTTTTCTCGAAGCGGACTGCTTTGCTTCATATGATGATATCAGCAGTTATCTAAACCAAGTAGCCCCAGAGATTGCGTATTGTAGAACAGATGTAGGCGTAGCAGGGCCGCCACCATAGCGCATTCATACGGTTGACTGCTAAAGATCAAACACTTTGCTGGACAGAACATCTACCATCCTTGTGTCCGTTGATAGTTTCCTTACTTTAGTTTCGTCGTGGCATGATCTTTTACTTTGATTCTTTTCTTGCTAACTTACAAAATAGCCATACCACGGGTGGATGTAACAATGTGACTAAGCTCTAACAAGCACAAAGAACCGGTTCTAAAATCTCGTTTTTAAGAGCAAACATTAACAATAGGAGTTCCTAAGCGTATTTCCAATAGATAGAAGATAGATTCGAGTTAGAGCAAAAAGAGCGATCCTAATTGTATATGGTCTTTGGCCTAGATCATTAGTTGCCTCGTGGCACAACGTGATGGCCTTGTACTACCTTAGGGCATCATGATTGTTCGCATTGGGCATGAATGCTGTAGAGTTTAATCGAGATTGATGCTGCCCATAGCCCTTTCCGTACAAATATTTATGGCCATGCTCTAGTTCGCGTTAGCCTTGAACCAAATGATATCAGTGATTCAGGCGTAGATGTCTAAAGTCCATTGGGCGCCTACCACCGTTCACATGCAGCTGTCAAGGCCCCCTCTCTCCGTAACCGCCAATATAGTACGTGATGACATCAGCCTTCTTGGAAAATGCAAAACCGGGCTTGTGCCATCTGAGGCGGCCTTGCTACTCACCCATCTTCCCCCTAGTTTACAATATCTCCTTGTGGTAGAGTTTATCAAAGCATTTAATTCCATCTAGAAATCGCAAGAATCAGCAAGCTGTTAAGACAAATATAATCAATTAAAATAATTTGTTTGCGCCGCGCACCCAAGAAAAACAATATAAAACACGAAAACAAAACCATATTCGCAACTTAGAACTATCTCGCACCACTATCATGAGCCTAACTGCCACCGCTAACCGCTACTAACTTCTGACAATTAGATATTGACACCCTTGGAGGTATGGTGAAAACAATAATCACGAGCTAGATAATCACAATCACAAGCCCGCCTCATCCAAAAGAGCTCTCTCCTCTTCCGCACCGGTCTTCCGCCGCTTGATGGCCTCCTTTTCAGCCTGTATGGCGGTTGTGTATCCGGCATCCGCCTTTCCTTCCGTCAGGGGCTTCTTGACGGGCGTGAAGCGCTTGGCGACAGCCTGAATCATCTTGATGAACCAGTAGAAGTTCAGGCTGTTGAGCGTGATGTTGGCGGCCAGGTAGGCTAGTCCCAGCCAAACAGGAATAGCACTTTCCACAGTGGTGAATTGGTGTACGCTAGGCACCTTGGATGGCTCCAGGTAGGCAACAGCAGGCACAACATTAATCGAGGCCCAAATGTCCTTCATAGTAAGGTATGACTGGTATGTGCCAAAAACTAGGCGGCAGCTAAAGAACGTAAAGATGAGCATAGCACCATTGTAGGCTTGCAGCTTAGAGCCAGTCATGTTGAGCTTGTCGAGGAACCAATGAATGTTTAGGAACGGGGTCGAGAGTTCCCACAGGATGAAGATACAGGCATAGTGGTTGACAAAGGGTCTCTAGACACAGGGTTAGTTTGTGTTTTGTATTGGCATAGAAAAGCAAGGCAGAAATAGAAGGGAAGAAAAAAGAGGGTGAGAAGGGAGAAAATGAGAGGGACGAAAGACAAATCCATTTGGAAAAGAAGTTCGCTGCGGGGTTAGGTCACGTACAAAACCAAGACAGTACACTCCCAGGGCGCTGATGGCATGCGCCAGCGTCCCCAAGCCAAAGATACGCAGGTTCATGCTAGTGATGACGAGATCCCACAAGAAGTAGCCGGCGGCCATTGCTTGAACCATAGCGTCAGCGCCGGTGTAGGCCCAAACACGGTGTTCCCAGTCATTGTTCTTGCGATCTATATCAGTATACAGCACCCAAAGAGCAAGGATATTGATAACTATGCTCTGTAGCATCGATACCACATGGGCATCCCAGTTGAGCTGTCGAGCACGCGAAAGTTGGGGGTAATGGTCGGGGAAGAAAAGACGGGACAGAATTGGCGAAACGGGCCAGTAGATGACGGAGTAAAGTAGAGCGGAGCCCAAGACTTCATGGATGTGAAGGGGCAAGGTCGGCAGGTTCAGAGCATCAGCAAGCGGTTGCACGGCTTCGGATAGCCACGGGATGGGCGCGATGGGAAATGGGTCTTTCATGATGGCTACAACGAGTGCGGGTGTGGTGACAATAATAGCGGTGTTGGAGAAAGTACCGTAAGAGCATAAGCTGAAGAAGCCCAACAAACGGAGACGGCGTAGGATAGGGCCGTGGGGAAGCCCTGGATAATGATGCTCAAGCGAGGCGAGATCCGACAAGTTCAATACCAAGACAGTAGCACCGCGCAATAAGCAAAGAATGAGAAACACTAGACGCCGATGACGACGTCAGTAGCGATGGCGATGTCGACAAACTGGGAGTAGAGAAGCCAGGTCGATAACTCGCCCAAAGCTATGTACAACGAACCGGGGTTGCAGAACAAAGAAACGCTTGCGGAGAGGAGCAAAACCATAACACAACATCAATCTCCAAAGCTCTGGCCAAGCCCCCTTGAACTTTGGTTACTTCAGCTAGCTAATTCATAGGTGTCCCCCCCTGTTGAGCCATGCGCTGTTGGGGCTAGCAAGGCAAGCGAGCGAACAGGCCGTAATATTGGATAAATGCATAAATAGGCACCAAAAGAGGGACTAGCCCCGTTAGCTGGCATACTCCCTCCGCCCACTAATTTGGCTGTCCTACAGTATGGCACAAATTCCTGGGGGAAGCATGTGTCCCTATTTACCAATTAACAGCAAAGCGACAGGCTGTATGAACACAAGCCTGTAATGTGAGCTGCTTATTTCTGCATGTAAACTACGTGGAATCCAATTGTTCGCCATCTACCCATCTCCTCTGTTTTGCTTTTCGGCTCGCATCCCATGGCATCTTCTCTTTATGATATTCTAGGCTTAGGCAATTCCCCGGATGACCACGTACGCCATGAGTATCTATCTTATCTGACTGGTCTTGGCGTAGACGAGCTTCAACACGTTGAACCTGAGCGGCTATCACAAGCCTCGCACACTTCGCTATTGGCCGTCCAGAACTTGTCCAAACGCTCACACAAAGCCATTATCGCCTCAGCAAATCACCATGCTACTCTATCTACTAGCCTCCCGGCCTTGGGGGCCAGTGCAGCTCAGCTAAAAGCTTGCATCCCACAATTAGATTCTCAAGCGTCGAGGTTCTCAGAGATCTACAGCAAATCAGGCGATAATGAGACCCTTAAAAAGCGCCGCGAATCTCTGCTCTTACTCCGTAATATAGATCGCATCTTAGATCTCATGGAGCTGCCAACTCTTATATCAGCAGCTGCGTCAGCCACACCAGCAAATCACGCCGCGGCACTTGATCTCAGTGCCCACATCCGTCGCATCCATATGCTGTATCCCAACTCCCCTTTGGTTGGCTCTATTTCCCGCCAAGCTGAAGAAGCAGTGGAAGGTATCGCCACCAGTCTCATAAGTTCGTTGAAGACACCCACGCTAAAGCTTGCCGCGTCTCTGCGGGCTGTCGGCTCTTTACGGAGGGTATTAGCCGATCTTCCAGGCGTTACCCGCTTGCTGGGAAGGTCAGCGCCCAGTCCTGTGCGCTATGGCATGAATGAGCAGACATTAGGAACGCTCTTCATCCTCTGCAGACTAGATACGCTGATCACGACGCTTCATGCGCTTAGCCCACTTCAAAAGCTTGCTGATGATGAGAAAGCTCGACAATTGTCTAAGACAGCATCTAGCACGTGGTCTAGTGGCCAGCAGACGGAACGATTTTTAAAGCGCTATATTGAGATATTCCGCGAGCAAAGCTTTGGAATTGTATCCATGTACAAGAGTTTGTTTACCGGCTCGGACCTTACCATGTCTCAAGATGCTGAGACTCTGGATCCACTTCAGCCTAGCCCTGCTCCTCTATCTACGTTTGCCCTCCACCTTGTCGAAATCCTGCTTGATACACTCCACAAATATCTTCCAGTAGTGAGTGATAGAGCATCCAGAGACAGCATTCTAACACAGGTACTGTACTGTGCAAGCAGTTTGGGTCGTCTGGGCATAGAGTTCAGCATTCTACTAGCCGAGCTTGATGAAGCTGAATGGGTTGATGTTGTCAAACGCCACCGCCTTCTAGCCGGGCGTCTCGAGTCCGTTCTGGGCGACTTCAAGGCAGGGGCTGGCGGCGCGGGCGGGCCAGGTTCGAGGAAGGTATCCATGTCATCCTAGATTTGGGAATATTACTACGAAAACGCTTTCCTTTGTTGCTGCTTTGATAGTGTATGTATACTAAAGCATTAATAAAAGGAAAAACCATGCTACGAACCCCAGCTGCGTTTTCAATAGTAGCCTCAATCAGAGCGCTACTCTGAACATCAAGCTATGATATCAAGTATCGGCCATAACACACCAAGGCATTGTGTAGGGTTATTCACCCTTAAATATATATGTCAATATCCTTGCTCTTAGATGGAAATGTTAAATTTTGTCTAGGGATCCTCGATCTTGCATCTACAATGAATGACTTATGCCACATTTCAGCATCTAGAGAATCCAATTCAGGACTATAAGAAGTGCGCTGTGGATAGAAGCAAACCAATCATCAAACGACTGATATGTTTGCAGTTTGATTGCTGCACCAAAACATGGCTTTGTCTTGACTCTCCAGTAGCAAACTGTGTTGGACTGTAGAGCAAAATTAACAGTAAATATTATGAGGACGTTGTCCTAGAATGAAGAGAAGAAGGAATGAGTGATTGTTAATGTTGAATCTGTCCATCTGATTCTTGCTTGAAGAGCGGATCTCATCCGATTTATACATCTATCCCTACCATGTCTAGACTAAACACATGGACCTTGGAAGAAGGCCCTTTATGTCTGATGCTAACCCTAACGTTTAGCCGAGCTGTATCAGGGTCAGATATCCTGGTAATCCTGACTTAGGTTACAGACAAAAATTAATCCCATGATGTGAGTAACAAGGTACAGTAAGGTGTGCGCTATGTATTGTTTAGGGAGATGAGTGATGATATAACACCTACCAAAGGTCTTACGTGTAGATTGCCATGTGAAGCGATTGAGTCTCCTACACAATGGCAATGGAGGGACTGTATGATGTTAGCAATTGGATTTTTTGCGAGGCAGAAGTACGCGAAACTTTGCGAATTCACGCACATCCCGATATTTATAGGTATCTAGGATGTATAGAGGTCAACGCCAGAGTCTACGGTATTTGCGTCATAAAATACCATGAGTTTTGTAGAAAAAGCGAAGTTTGAGTCACTATTGAATTCGGGTCTTTGCCTGCAGGATATCAAGAATGGAAGTATCTACATACATGTGCTAGGCCTTGCTCATAATGATATCAATCCAAGCAACATCACGGTGGATACAGAAGACAGCCCTATCATTATTGACTTTGATTCGTGCAAACGAGAAAGAGAAAATCTTGACAAGTTCGATGCCTCGAATTGGAGATACAACACAGGCTACCCGCTTGAGCGAACTTTTTAGTCTCCCCAATCTTTGGGAGCTCTTTTTTGGATAAAGTTTAGGTACCAAGAGGATTGATAGATGCGAGAAGAACGACAGAAGAAGTGACTATCCGTTAAAATGTCAGGCGTGATGAAAAGACAGTGGCAATACAAAGGCCACTAGGATATAGCTTGATGGGCAGAGGCTAGGAGAATCTATACCAAGGGCAAGGTGCCTCTTTATAGCGGGGGACAAGGCGGCGAGGGCGCCAAGCAGGAATGGCGGGTGGTGCCAAACCCGGCAAGAAGGCCGCCACACTAAGGCAACGTATGTACGTATCGGATATCCACCCGAAGCCACTCCAGGTAAAAGCAGAATTTCCGCCGCAAACTCATACGACTATTTATATCAGGACAATCACAAGATATCGTGCCTCATCAATGCAGATGAAAAGCCCTTGACCTGGCTGTTCGTTTAGGTGTACTAGGTTGCTAGGTCACATGGTCGTCCTGATTCTCGACATTTGGATGCCCATCATTGTCTTGATCCTATTTATCGTTGTTTGTCTCATCAGTTTCCTCACTCATTGTTGCACTCGTAACATATTAGTTTGTGTTATATCCAGTAAATCAACTATAGAGGTAACAAGTCAATGGAATAAATTCAGGCAAGGGCCCGCGCTTCTTATTGTTAGGTAAAATGATGGTTTTCCTGTGACAACATGTTTAAGCGCAGGCTTGGGTCTTCTACTGTTGTGTAACATGGCCCTTTCTAGGATGGAAATTCTCAGATCCGACTTGAGAAAAGTCTGTTCTAGCCAAGTTCCGTTATATTGCGGTCACAACATTCTACTAGGATTCGCAGTATCAAAGAGACATAATGATCGACCTAGGTAGACATGTTACTCTAGATCGGATAGTCTCTGTGGGTGTGGGATGGTACTGCGCTCAAATTAAGTGCTATTCTGTCAGCGACGAAGGGGATAACCTAATTGGTATAGCTTTGTGGCAGGCTGGAGACCTTATTCTAGCATACTGTGAAAGGCTTGGAGATCTAGAAGCATATGAGCGTCACTTTTTTGACTGTGGCCTTTTTCTAGTTGACAAATAATATATTGCATGTGGAATAGAGAGATCACATGATTGTTAGTGATGGATATAGTGGCTGAAGCTGTGGCTGAAGTCTCGGTATGTCTCCATGTCTCCTTCTGGGCTGGGATTTGTGGCATGTAACCCTACTCTCGGGGATGGTCCTTTGGCGCCTCACAACATTACTTTAATGGACAACACGCACTTGATGACTCGTGCCTAGATGGCAAAAAAGAGATTTGTGTTTAAGCAAGAGCCTGCCAACCAAGATTAGCTTTTTCTTCTTTTGATATTTCCCTAATGTCACAATAGTACTGCATTTTCGCTTGACCTATTGTTCATGTCCAACTAGCCGGGCATAATTATGTTTCTTTACTAAAGTTTCTGAAATTGCTATTGAATCAGAATGGCAGAAGATCGTATAGCTGAGCTGGAGCGCCTGCTTGCACAAGAAAGGCAGCGAGTGGAAGAGGCAAACCGCCGAGCGGAAGAAGCAAGGCGCCGAGCGGAAGAAGAAATGAAGCGAGCTAATAGCGAGGCGGAAGCGCGTCGAGAGGCAAACCACCGAGCGGAAGAAGAAATGAAGCGAGCTAAGAGCGAGGCGGAAGCGCGTCGAGAGGCAAACCGCCGAGTCGATAGAGGGAGTGAACCCCATCGGGAAGCAGAGGCCCGCGGCACCAATCTTCCGCGTCAGCTCAACAATATGACAAGCGGACCATATGACCGTGAGTTATTGAGACAGAAAATATCGTGTGCCAGAAGTGTTGAATCTAGCTGACATGGCAAAAAGCTCAAAACTTACGAAACTATCTGAACCAAATCCGCCATTTGCCTCTACACACGAGCCGCCTATTACCCCTTTATTTCGAGTCTAACCAACGATCAAGTCTGGATGCTAACAACGACTCCAATATCGCAACAGCAACCTCTGCCCGAACATCCATCAAGACAAAGGTCTACCCACTACGAGTACGACCATGGACTGAGTTCCCTCAAGAGCATAGAAAAGTGTTTTCTTCTCTTCAAGAACGAGTGAAAGATTCTTGCCTTTTCCCTTCATGCAGGAAGATAGAAATCCTAGAGGGACTGATGGAAAAGAGTATCCCTGTCGCTTTTTTGCGATCAAACTGGTTCCTCAACCATGCGCGCACATCTACATTTATAAATCACACCGTCGAGGAGCCATGTTCAAACCTTCTGATAGAGCATTTTGCAATTGGCGGTCAAAAGAAAGAGGTGTTCTTCGACAATAGGAGGCCTGAAGGAGAGTCTATTCTAGATTATGGTGCAGATACCTCCCAGAGCCAGAGTGATGATACCATTTCCGGGCCTGACACAGTCGATGGGTTTGATACTGCTGCACCAAAACCAGTTGGAAAAACAATACCGGACTGCATAATATGGGTCAAAGACGATTGGACTGGCGGCTCAGCGCCTAGGCCAGAGCCATATGTTCTTACTATTGGTGAGCACAAGTCATGCCACTCACTACGTGCGAAGGATCTTCAGAATAGCCCTACGCTTCCCGAGGACTGTTTGATCCACATGGCTATTGCTAGCAAAAGCCAACAGGGCAAGGGGAGGAAGGACCAGAAAGTCAAGCACCAACAGTCCGACAGCACGGTGTTTTCTTCTGACTCTCTTATCGCACCATCCAACATTCCGCATGAGCTCCAGCTCTTTGCGTCTGCTTTATCTCAGACATATCATTTTATGATTATGTCTGGCCTTGAGTATGGCTATCTTGCGACAGGAGAAACTCTGACATTGCTTCGCGTCCCACTAGAAGATCCGGCCACGCTCTTGTACTACACATCTTTTTTCCCAGCTGTGGATCCGCAAGATCTACCAAAGTCGTATGGACACCCTGTCTATCCAAGCGGCGTGACAGCTTCAGCAACTCTGCAGGATGTACCTCAGATTGGAGATGATAACTTAGCTGACCTAGCTATCTCCCAGCTGTGCTCATTGTGTATAATGGCTTCTACATCAGCCGTTAGGTCAGTGGCATGGGTAAATGAGGCACTAGGATTGTTGGCCGAGTTTCCCAATCTCCCCAAAAATTACGATCATGTAATGGCCTCATCTCTTAGCACAAGGAGCCATGACGATGGTGATGATGGACGCAATGGAAACTCTGGCAGTCAGAGACTGCCTCACTACTCTACTATGCACCAGGTCACTGACAACCATGGACGGGCAGCGTCTCCTCTGCGGCAAACAGACCAAGCACCTAGCGATACTACTCAACATCACCGTACCTCTGGAGAACGCCAGGCAGATTTAGTTGCCGCAGGCATCAAGGCAGTCAAAGAGAAGGCAATGCTTCCATACTGTACACAGGCATGTCTGCTTGGCCTTGTTCGTGGCTTATCCTTTGATGCCTCATGTCCTAACTACGACACTCACAAAAATGCACTACTACAGCCATCTTGTGCTCAGTCACAAGGAGAAGAACAAAAACATGGCATTTCCGGGGCTGACGTCTGCAGGCTTATCCAGGAGCAGATTGCGATCCATCCTGAAAACAACTGCGCTCTTTTATACAATGAAGGTCTGTACGGTGCGGTTGGACGTTTGTTCAAGCTGTCAATCAATGGTTATGGCTACACTTTTGTTGCTAAAGGTGTCGAGTCACACAATGTGCGCCGGCTACAGCGAGAGACGCGCATTTACAAGCACCTACACCAACAACAAGGCATACTCATTCCCGTCCACCTGGGTCTAGTCAAACTGCTCTCGCCATATCCGTTCATGGCAAAGTTTACGACACTTTCATACTTGATGCTCATATCATATACAGGCAAGACACTTCATTACGGGTCCTCCTTGGAAAAGTTGAGCCAGGAACTGGGCCGTAATTTGGAACAAGAAGCTGTAGATATCTACCAGGAGTTGCAAGATTGGGGCCTCAGTGACCGAGACGATGATGTGTGCAATGTAACATGGTGTGAGGAAAGGCAATGTGTGATGAAGATTGATTTCGACCACTGTGGCTTGGACATGGACGTTTATGAGGCAAAGTCAAAGGAGGTCGAGGGCGGCTTGGAAGGCTCAAGTGCTACTAGGAAGAGGGTTATGGTAGGGGATCCTGATTATGGGCAAATAAGCGATGATGAAGCGGCCTCTATGATATATACAGAGCCGGTCTCGAAGCGGGCCAAGCATGTGAAAGACTAGTATGCTGGGAAGGATTTAATAAAGGCTCTATACGTAATAATTTCGCACATGGAGGGATGTGTCAACATGACGATGGTTTTCATGGTGTGAGCTATTTGTACAATGATTGAGACCAGTCTTTTCATCACCAGTTCGTCAGGCTCTTTTTCTATACATGTCAACGTCTTGACTGTTGGCTTTTTATCTATTGGTACATTTTAGTTAGCCGCGGATACTGTAATGTTGTCAGTAGCCTAGATCAAGATTACCGGGATATCTGACCCTGATCCAGTTCGGCTGAACATTAGGGTTAGAATCAGACATAAAGGACCTTCTTCTTCCAAGGCCCATGTGGTTAGTCTAGACACGGAAGTGATGGATACATAAATCGGTTGAGATCCGCTCATCAAGCGAGAATTAGTTGGACACATTCAACAGCCATTTAATCACTGATTCTTCTCGTCATTCTAGGATATTCAGTACGCCCCCCTAATACTTACTGTTAAAATATGATATGTTAGATATCAACGTGTCACTGCTTCCCGACACCGAGCGTGACACTATAGCCGCAATACTCATTTTACCAATGTATACTGGATGTTTCTTCACCCCAACCGTTCACTTCTGTGCAAATAACTCTATGCTACTCAATGGTCAATGTATGTGGTTTTTATGGCAATCATGTCATGACATTATCGTCTAGAATTATTGCGTTAATTCTTGTCTGTGAGTGACGTTTTGTGTAACCGTCTCAGTGTTATTCCCATGAGTTTCAAGTCCTATTGTCTATAAGTTAAACGTTGTACAACTGGAGACTAGTGATCTGGGGTCATCATAGCTCGATCAGGCCTGAGTGAAAAACTTTTAAACTGGGATCGAGTGTTGTAGTGAACTGATGAAGACAACTGCAAAGATTTTAAGCCAGGCTGTGGAAAGCTGCGTCAATCTTTTTGTATTTTTCATGCACAGAGCAACCATGTGGACTTTTGTAAAATGTGATGTTTGCCGTGGCCACGTGAGTGATTTTGCCCCAGGAAATGTCGTCCACAGAAATTAATGACAAAGTTCCCCCATACGGAAAGTGCGAAAAGGCTTCAACACTGAAAGTCAACACGTGATTGTGTGTGTGGTATTTCAATATAGGCCCTAATACCAAATCGAGCCCCGTTAGCTCTCGTAATATTTTGAGTAATTACCTGAAATTGACAGCAGTTGCGTGATCTCTCAAGTATACATGTTGATATCTTGCTTACTCTCATGCTTCGCAACTTCTCTATTCAACTCTCACTTGCTATGTTGTTTATATCACTCCATTACAAACACAAGATCAACTGCGAATTTCATATTCAGTACAACAATTCAAGTCTCCATTTCGACATTTCCAACCCCCATCAATAGGTACAGTTTTCAAAATGGAGGACATCCCGCCGCTTTGCGTTGCCGTGCATGCAATCGAACAACTCCCACACGCATACCAGAACCTAATAATCAGCATTATTATGTTGATTGTGAGCTTGCTTGGAAGTGATGATGGAGAAGACATTGTTTATAGTTTTAAAACAGCAATGCAGCGATACCACAATAACCGCGACCAGTGCCGGCCAAAATTCATGGATCGCATTATTGAAAGGGGATCACTATGGAGGAAGTGGGATAGAACGCGGAATGTTGAACCATTTGGAATAGCCATCGCCATGACAGCCGATTGGGATGTCATCCGTGGGCTTCCAATAGAAGCGCTTTACGATAGGTTTGACTTCACTTTCAGCGTGTGCAGAATGTGTGAGTTCTCAAAATCCAAAGCATGTAAATGAAATGTCATAACAACGCTGACGTCTTGAATTACAGGGTTTTGCAAGGCTGTTGGTTCTGCCCAGTCGGCGTCCAACTCTACTCCGACCACCCCACGCGCAACAAGATCGGGTTACCAGAGTACGATCAAGGATGTAAGAAGAAGAGAGATTCCAGTTGCTCGGCTTGCCATGAATACCACTCATATGTACAGTTGCTAACATCTTGTCATCAGACTCGCCTACGTGATGGAGACAAATGTGTTGTGTCTGGGCTTCAGGAACCGGTCGAAGTGTGCCACATTATCCCTTCGTCAATAAATGGTCAAAAGCTTGCTATGTTCAAGGAGTTCGTTAGAGGCTTTTGCCCCGACTTGCTTCCTCGGGTTGAGCAGCTTTTCCCTGGCAGTACCACTGACATCGCCGAAAACCTGATCTGCCTCACTCCAACACTCCACGCGTTTTGGGGAGCTGGGTTGTTTGCTATGGAGCCTGTGTCATCTTCTGATACCTCGGTTACTGTTCGATTTTGGTGGATGCACGATCTACTGCGTCAGATAACGGTGAAACGACGATCTCTTTCCTGGAACTTCCAAAGTTTCCACTACTCTAACAGTGGCCTGGAAATATTGACAGGTGACATTTTGAAGTTGAACTCTGCTAGAGGCGTTCCAGCCCCGGATTTTACTCTACTCAAGGTCCAGTATTTGATGCAGATCATGGGAGTATTATGCGGGGCTGCTGAGCCAGATGTAGACGAAGAGGAAGAAGAAGATGATGTTGATGCTTTGCAGACAGAGTCTGGTATCTTGGCAATGCAAGGGGATGTTTAGAAATCATCCTCTACCGAAGGTCGCGCTCTGGGTAAGCAGCAAAAGACGGTGCCCAACATCTTTCTAACTCATGTACTCAACGACGAGGATGGCAGCAAGAAAGGCAAGAAGAAGGTGTCGAAGGCGTTCCGATATTTTTCGCTTAGGGGCAAGCCGTCGTTTCTACAACGTGGATGATCTGCATCCACTTTTGTCAAATTTGAGTTTGCTCATACGTTTCTCGTCAATTTATTCATTTTCTCTAACCTTAAAATGACCCCAAAATATGAATCAAGTGCTCTTGTCTATTTCCTTTCCTGAATATCCTAGTACACATATTATCTTTTTGTAAGATCTGACCTCTACAGGTTTATTCGACGTTTAATTTCTGCCTCTGCTCTGCTGCTAGATTGTGATAACGTAATTCACTGTGTATTTGAATGAACTATAGCTATGACATAAAGCATGGAATAGCAATTTTGAGCTGTTCAACGAAGATAACATTGTGCTGGGCATTGCGCTGGTATAAAATGTCATAATATGATATGTCAAATATCAACGCGTCACAATCGCCAACATGTCATCACTTCTCGACACCGGGAATGACACTCTACCCGCAATACTCATTTTACTAATGCATCTTCGCCGTTTCTTCACTTGAACCATTCACTCCCGTGCAAAAAAAGTGTAGGGTATTTATTGATCAGTATATGAGGTTTTTGTGGCCGACGTTTTATGACATTATCGTCTAGAATTATTGTGCTCATTCTTGTCTGTGAGTGCCGTTTTGTGTAACGGTCTCAGTGGTATTCCAATGAGTTTCAAGTCCTGTTGTTTACATGTCAAATGTTGTACCAATCTAGGGTCATCATAGCTTGATCAGCCCTCAGTGAAAGAATTTTTGAACTGGGATCAAGTGGTGTAGTTAACTAATGAAGAAGACAACTGCAAAGATTTTGAGCCAGGCTAGGGAAAGCTGTGTCATTCTTTTCGCATTTTTCATGCACAGAGCAACCATGCAATCTTTTGTTAAGCGCGATGTTTGCCATGGCCATATGCGTGATGTTGCCCCAACAAAATTGACCAGTTGCTAGGCATGTCTTTGCCAAATCCGTATTAAGCAAGAGAGATGATAAAACTTTGTAAACTGACAACGAGAATGCCATGAAGAAGCGGAATTCTATGCTCCCAGTAACAGCCACTAAACGAAGTATGACACGTAATGATGGACTTGGCGACTGGGAGAATGTCGTCTACAAAAATCACCAACCAAGGTCCGTCCCTATCAGGAAAGCGCGAAAAGGCTTCAACATTAAAGCATCAACACGTGATTGTGTGGTATCTCGGTATAGGCCCTAATATTAAATCGAGACCCGCCAGCTCCAGTTGCATCTTGAATAACCACGGGATGCTGATAGCAGTTCCATGTTCTGTATTGTACATGTTTGGATCTTACAAATTCCCACAATTCAGATTTTGTTCCATATTCAACTCACTCTTTCTATCGTCATCATATCACTTCACGGTCAACCCGGAATTGACTTTCAATTTACCATTTACAAAAACAATTCACGTTTCAATTTTGACATTCACGAAGCCCATCACTGCATTTAATTCTTCAAGATGGAGGATATCCCAGCGCATTCTCTTCGTCGCTGATAGAATAGTATTCAGTCTGGGAGCAATGCCACCCCCAACTGACGGAGACTATCCAATGTAGAACAGCAGGTTTTTGTCCCGTTCGTTCTCGACCAGGATTCACGAGGGGCTTCCCCAAAACTCCGCGGTGTTGAAGCAATGGTCAACCGGCTGCTCACTGACCGCGACGTGCCGCCTACCGGTAAACATTGAACTTTCAACATGGTCAAACGACAGCCAGACCTCAAGACACGTTTGAATCGAAAGTACGACTACGAGAGAGCTAAATGCCAGAATCCAGTCATCATTCACAGTTGGTTCAGACTCGTGCAGAACACAATCGTGAAATATGGTATCAGCTTTGTTGGAATCTACAACTTTGACGATATCAGCTTTATGATGGACATCACTGCAAGCGGAATAGTCGTCATAGGTACAAAAAAGCGTTGAAAGGCTGAATCGGTGCAGTCTAGAAATCAGGAATAGGTCCCCGTCATTCAGGCGATCAATCCTAAAGGCTAGGCAGTCGCACCGCTCATTGTGGTTGTAGGTAAATATCACTTATCCGGCTGGTACCGAGAAAGTGACCTTACCGGGGATTGGGTTATTGACGCGACTCATGATGGCTGAACTGACAATAAATAGGCTTAAGTGGCTTGAGCACTTTGTTCACTATACAAGAGCCAATTATGGGGCTTGGATATGTTCATTTGAATGTACATATCAGTGGAGGCCTTGGAACGGTAGTAGATTTGTAGTCTCAGTGTAAGAAAGGCAATAGCCAGCCAAGTAAACATTTCGAAAACATCAGGAAGATTTGAGACTGGGTATGCTACAACTATGGCATCTAGAAGTAGGAAATAGCTGTATTGACTATAGAGATGCTGAATTTGAGTAATAATAGAGGGAAGAGAATCATAAAATAGGCCAGGGGGGGGGTGGTTAGAAAGGTGATCGGTATCAAGAAGAAATACACGGAACAAAAGAGTTGCAAGGTTTTACGCCTTGTAGACCGGCATCCCGATGACGCCTTTGGTAAGACGTATTTGAATATTCGCGGTTTGATGGGTTAGAGTAATTGGTGTTAAGGCAGGCGAGTACGCTGTGGGTAATGCTGTGTTGTGCACCAGCGTAGGCTCTGTGGATGTACACTAGCACATACGCTTTGTAGAGGAAGGTGAACAAAGCGGCTAAAGCCCCATTACGATGCTGTGAAGCGCTTGTACATGAAGTCTAAGGCGCAGGGCGCCAGATGGTTAAAACTTGGACATGACTCGTAAATGGAAATCGGACATTAATCGAGGCTTAACATGCAGATGCATAAAAGGCTTTGGGGCTTGATACCTTAGTTGGTTCATGTAGCTGTATGGTTTCACAGCGATAGATAGAACTTCTATGGAGAACTTCTGAAGTAGTCCTTTTTGTTTTGATGCATATCTTCATAAGTAACAAGTCTTAGCTTATCGCTCATCATATTTCCTCTTTTATTTCAGAACTTCAAACGTTACGCTACCGTTGTTTCTTTGATAAGTGTGTAAGTATGTGAAAACCGTTTTCTTGCTCATTTGAGGCTCTGGCATTGTGTAGAGCAAGCCTCGTTCACAATAACTGTTCATTCCTCTATACTCTATCTCCCTCTGGTGAACAGCATTGTTGCTTATACAGAGGATTTCTGTACCAAGAACTGCATGTCACAGTATGGTCAAGGTATTGTCAGTTCTTAGCAGCACTGATCTTTGGATGCGCTCTTCGGTTTTGAAGCTGTGACAAAAATGATATTAATAGAACAAACCTCATTTTTCCTGGCATCTATTGCCTATCAGCAGTGTAGCTCTTGGTAATATTGTTCCACGCTTCTTCATGAGCACAGGCTTAGGGAAATCTAGCTAGTTAACGGTCCGACCGATTGACGCCCTATAACTGGACAATAGTGATTTAGTGCTACACGGAATCTAGTTTTTAATTTCGTCGCTTTATTTTAAGTTGTTCTTGTCGTATATCTTCACCAATGGGAAGCGTAGAACTTTTATAGTTATGTGAAATTATGCTAGAACACAAGGTTTACTTATTCCTTTTGTACGCCATAGTCTCCAGTCCGGTTATAAGTTTCTACTCTACCTTGACAGTAGTTATGAGGTGAAGTCGGCCTGATTGATCATCGCCATTCCTCTCCTATTCTTATCTGCCAACCATAGATTCTTTTGGTGTTCTTCATTGTTCCCTTCTACTAGTCGGAGTAAATGTAGGTGTCTGAGGATCGTGAGTACACGCTTGGCATTCAACAGCGGACTTTGTACTACTATCCCTAACTCCTTCTCCGGGGGCATTGAACTACTGAGCAAGCCCGAAGTTAACAGCACGGAAAGGTTATTTACCATCTATACGATTCCGAAAGTCCTAAGTGACTGCAATCCTACCAAGATGGCGGGTTTTTTTTCCATAATTGGAGTTTGTAATCAGTATGATTTGGAAGTCGGCAACGTAAATTTAGTGGTCTTTCACCTTCGCAAGGACTGTTGTTTGTAGCTCTCTCTCAGTTGATATCGCTGGGACCATCCGGAGCGAATTAGTAACATAAAAGAATAGACTCAATAATAATGCCTGGCATAGCTAACAGTTGTGACCGCTGCGCTTAGTATATGCTTGGATTTTATCAGCAGCAAGACTGAGAGTTCATTCATTCGGTATACTCGCGTCAAGGAAAAAGGGAATAGCTATTTGCTAATTTATGCTAATAAGCTAGCTGGTCAAGATAAAGCTTAGCATTCCCGATAAATCGACACGAACACAAGTGCGAGTTCATGGGTTTTCTGGCTTGTGCTTTGCTGGAGAGTGGCATGATGACTTGATGGTTAATAATCTGCATGAGGACTTTTATTGTCCACTTTTATCAAATGCCCATGCGTCAAGGGCTTGGATCAACAGAGGAACGCAGCAGGGTCTCGAGTACGAAATGTAGCAGAGAGAACTTGGTCCACCATGTGTAATTACTTATGCGAAGCTATTTTGTGTACACATTTCCTGGGCTCAGGTGGAAACTATATAATTTTGTCACACTATCTTGAATTGCAGGTATCCTGGGGCTAACTTGAGCAGTTGACTCCATCATAACTAGGCATCTTCAACTTTTTTTTTACACATAGGGATTGTCGTGTATCAAGAGAAAGCCGCTGTGTTGTTATTGGATCCCTTCAGCCTGATGGACAGGGGTCGTGGGACACATCATGGGCATGGCGTGGCACTGGACTGTATGCATTAGAAAGTATTTCGGCACAAAGCCATAGTGCATGTGACGCACGCGCATGGAGAGATAGTAGCTGCGGAAGCAATTTCAGTCATTAGAGAAGCTAGGGTCGTGGCCGGAGTAGTCTCATCACAAGCAGAGAGTCTGAACCTGCTGATAATCCAAGGGGTGGCAAGTGAATGAGAAGCTAGGCACTTCCCAGTTGGGATCAATGAGATCTGATGTATCCCTGCAGGTTAGACAGCTTGATACTGGAGAAGCCCCAAGAATTTCAACAACGTTCTTCTCTCTGTGTAGTTCCTTTTTTACTTTTCCATATGCATAGCCCATAGGAAATACTAGCACCTGAAAACTTCGCCAATGGATATTAGGGATGGACTGGCTTTAAAGAAATAGAGGTGGGCGTCATGTAGAAGCACAATTTCACTGTTAATTTCTTGATTCGGACCGTTGGTCTTGATAAACGTGTCATGCACAGCGTATAATAGTCAAAGCCCCAGTAATATCATGTTAAAGCTAAAGCGACTTATTTGCTATGCTTCGATTGAGCTTCTCGGTCTCAGGCATAATAGTGAGTGAACATAAAGGTTATCCACTTTGATGAGCTTGTCAAATACCCTCTCCCCCCACGGAAATAATATTTATCTCAAGCTGACTTTGTCGATTTTACCATCCCCCACTCCTATTCTCAATTGCCAATCATGCGTCTCCTCGACTTCCTTTCTCTTTCCTTTCTGCTCGTTGGAGTGAATGCTCAAGATACGCTTAAGGACCATGGATACACGTTCAATAACCTTGGCGACGGACTGTGCACTATCACCTCTCGTCATTACTCTAAAGGCGAACAACCTTTGAACGAGTTCCAAGTCAGCGAAGCAGACAAGACCATGGCTGTTGATAAAATTCTAAACCACCTTGAGGAAGAACACCCTGATCAGCTGTCTATCTCCGCTATAATGACTGCCGTCTGCCAGAAATATGGTTTGTCGCCCGATAGCCTGAGTAAGATTGTTATAAAAGCTTCCAAGGATACTTGCCTTGAAGATGTTTTGGTTGCCTATCGCTGGCTTCACACAGATGTCAAGGAAGATGAGAAGGTCGTTGCAACTATAACCCCTGACAAGGGAAATACCGATTTTATTGTGCGGCACATACTCTACGATTGCTATGCTTTTAAAATTGTCACAGACATGCTTACTTCTAATTCAATCGTCGGTGATATTTCCATCGAAGAGGGCAATGAAGATTGTTCGATATCATACTTTATCAATCCATCTGTCGGGAATTAAGAAGCATAGACACACAAATATAACGAAGCTGAATGCCCTTCTAGTGCAAAAGGTGTAGCTGAGTTTATGCAGGCATGGAGGATAGAATAATATATGTTTTAGCTGCATGCTTTTTATACGTTGTCTATTGTGCTGAATACGTACGTGGACCTGCACCAGAAGCCAAGAACAATCAACACCTGGGCTCAAAACACTGCACTTTCATTAGGCTTGCCTTGGGTCCCGATCTTCGATGGGTTTGCAGCGAGTTAGATATTAGACACACACTTCTAAAGCTCAAGCTATGCTTATGGCAGTATCGTGATATGTGGAATTACAACCAGCCTAACTTTAACCTTGAAAGCCTATCGAAGCTCAACTGCTCGTACCTAGATGTATTTTCAAAGCTCAAAAGGCGTGCTCCTCATTGCTTGGTTAATCTTTAAACTTGGGCGGTCTCCTTGCACTTGACTGCCACTTTTTGCTACCACCGCATTCATGCTAGTACGAAAGGCACCGATTGGAGTCCCCTTTGTTAGGAATTAAACTTTCTCTGTGATCTTTTCTGACCTTCATTTATCTTGGCTGGAACCACAGCCCGTGTCTCTGGCTCTTTTATAGTCGCTCGATTGTGATGCTGTTACCCACCTGGCACTAGGCAGCAGACTAGTTGGTCTCAGTCTTGGAACTGCACCGTCAATGTCCCGTTTGGAGGTCCGCTATCCACACTTGACAACGGGTTACTTTCGGCAGATGAACAGTGGGGCGAGTTGCTTGATCCTAGCTCAAACCGTCCATGTTCTTCCGACATTATGCTTGCCCGGCTTTATCAAGATCGGTCAGTGTCTGGGATGCCCTCGGGTCAAATAACTGCATTGGCAACGACAAAAATATATACTAGAACACGATCACGTTGGTGTACATTGAGTAGGTGCGTTCAGGCGATTGCAAAGATAAACGTCCTGACACATAAAACCCCTTCGGCCAAAACATTGAGCTTCATGTAGAAGGGAGAGAGAATGCAAGATGTTTTCGAGTCACAGCCCCGTGCACAAAAATAAGCTACATAGTAGATAGTGAACTCTATAAAAGGAGGAATCTGCTACTATCCTAAATTCCAAGGCTCAAGGTAAACGCACAAATGAAAGCAAGAGTAAAAAGGCTGAGCGAACTGTTCCTAGAAACACTTGACTTGGTGCCTGAGCTAGAGGACTGGAACCCGCTCTTGGCAGAATAGCTGGGCTCTTTGGAGCTTATGCTCTCTGTTTCAGCCTGAGAGGCTACTAAACTCGATCCTGGAATGGTTTCGTTGAGCTTAGTGAAAGTTGTGATGCTTGAATCCGAGGCGCCCCAAACTGCTTGGGCCAAAGCAATCTGCTTATTGGACAGATCGTAGGTCACAAAGGCCGAGCGGAGAAAAGTGTCACCCAAAATGTTGACATCGTCAGTCTCCAAAATGCCAAGATAGCATGCGTCCTGACCTTTGTAGTCGCCAGACGAAAACTTGACTTCTGTATCCGTTTTTGTTAGGCTCAACACCAACTCGCTCATAGGAACTGAAATCTCCGGACCATCAGCACCACCAAATCTAAAGCTAAACGACCCGTTGTTTTTCGCGCGGCTGCAGGGGAGCAGGGGATAGCTAGAGGGTATTGTCGTAACGCCGTTCACCTGAGTGACCGTTTGACTGCCGTTGATGGCCCCAACCTCAGTCCAAATTTCCTTCACTAGATCTGACTGCAGACTGATGAGCGACGATCCTGAGTCTAGAATAACGGTGAGCGGGAAGCCAGTCGAGGTAAGCGTGTCGTTGCCCGACGAGCTTGAAGCAACAACGCGTGTAAGGTTTACTTGCAAATAGACATACCCCAGGGACGGATCTGGAACAATATCTACTCGTTTAAAATCACCCGAGTACTTGGCGGTGTCGACACCACCAAATAGCAAACTGCCTTTGTTGTCGTCGGGGTCATCGAGCCAAATGCTATAGGCTGAACTCTTGATGATGTCATCACTGACAAGAGCGGCTGGAAGATTAGGATACAAGGCAGAGCTAGCCTCGTCCTTAGGAAAGCCAATACCCATTACACCATAGAAATTGTCAGTATCACTCCCCAGGCCTATAACAAGCCCAGGAAGAGTTTGGCCAGAGATAGTAACAGTGTCATTAAAGTATAATCCTGAGGCAAACGTGTTATCGCCATATGTGATGTTGAACGGTACGTCTGTTTCTTCGTAGGTTGAGGAGCTTGACGAATCAACTAAAGCCAAATAAGAATTAGTCAGCAAAGAGTTCCAAAACAAGTCTCAACACCCAGCTGCAAGGTACAAAAAAACAGGCAGGAAGTCCTGGTTATTCAGGGGGCCGGAGGCGGGGAAGAGAGCTCCCACTTAAAACCTTGGCCATGGTAGCTTCCCAACTTGAAAGTATGGCAAAAAAAGGGACCAATGAAAAGTCGACTTACAAGCCCCGTATTGGCAGTTACCATCTTGGCATGCACTGGAAGCTGCATCAGGAACCCACAGGTCACTGCTTCCGGTATCAATTTGTACATTGAACGACTGGGCCGGCGTTCCGATGGAAAGGTTAGTAAAATAGGCGGAGCCGGAATTGAGCCATGACGCGTCCAGCGTGCCACTAGTAGCCCGGCCCCTCAAGCGGCGAGATGGTGCCACTGGGGAGCGGCGTTGTGTTTGCCATTGCAAGACCTTGGGCTCGTCGCGCCGGGCGGCAGCAGCAAGACAAGGGGGCAATATAGCCGAAAGCAAGACGAAAGATATTGAGGCACGCATAGCTGCTGGAGAAAATGTGGGAAAAAAAAAAGAAATAAAAAGGGCGAAAGGAGACAAGAAAGGAGAGGGAGGGAGGAGCAGGTCGGACGAGGAGGAGCAGTGGAAGACAAACAGGAATGATGAAAGACGACGACGAAAAGAGAGCAAAATAGTAGCTGAAAGAAGATGGTCGGTCGAAATAAACAAAATCGGATGACTTGACGTGAAGGAAGTTGTCAAAAAGCTTGGCTACAATCTTCCGATAATATGAGCTTGGATGGATATATCGAAGAGCGTCTTCTTGCAACAGGAGCTCACAGCATCTTTAAGTACCTGCTGGACACTGTAGAATTTTTTGCGCAACGTTTCAAAAGAAAAGAAGACAAATGACGAGATTTAGCTGATGTGGACTACACGTTAAATATACTCGTGTTAAACTAGCTGATGTGGCCCCCGGCCTGTTTGCCCTAAGACAACAAGAAACTTCATGATATTTGCAAGCTTCATGTCTGTTCTGTTGCTAGGAATAAAATGGAATTGTAGCCTATACGGATTCCTTCCTTTCTTCTAAATCAACGTAGCAGGAACTGGCTCCTTTCCCTTCCGAACAGTGCAGCAGGCTCCCTCGATCTGTAAAGAACACCCAAGCTTCTTGCCAAGCTTTTCCTTTCCTTTCTTTCTTTCATTCATTCATACTCATTCATTCAGTCCTGCCTTGCCCTGCCCTGCCCTGCCTCCCTTGTATTTCTTTTCTTCCCTCTTTGAGCTGCCGCTTCACAGTCCATTCGCCTCGCTAAGCCCAAGCCCATTTAGCCGCCCAATCAAAAGGAGCTCTCTTCAAAAGAACTCCAATAATATTCTTTTCTCTTTTTGAGAGGGGGAGGCAAATCCCTCGGCTAGCCAATCCTGCGGGCTTTAACTCTGTCCAACTCCACGGTCATAATCGGACCAAATCGCTATTTAAACCCAGTTCTGTCTGTTTCGGACGATCCAGCGGTTCCCTCTTCCTCTACGATACACTAAAACACTCCACACAGCTCACCCCTAAACGCGCTGCTTGGAAAATTATGTCCGCCACCACTTCCGAGACTGTGGCCCAGGAGGAGGACCAGTACTTTAGCCAGAACCCTCCCCCCCGGAACTTGGATGCCATCACAGCCCAAGCAGCAGCGTTCATTCGCGAGCACGCCAATGCTAGCCGCCGCGTGGTCTTGGTAACCTCCGGAGGCACAACAGTGCCACTGGAAAAACAGACGGTGCGCTTCATCGACAACTTCAGTGCTGGCACGCGTGGAGCAACCTCGGCCGAGTACTTTCTCGAGGCTGGATACGCCGTCATCTTCCTCCACCGCCAGTTCAGTCTGCAGCCGTTTTCGCGCCACTATTCGCACGCAACCGACTGTTTCCTTGATTTCATGGAGGACGTGGATGACGGAGTTCATGGCCACCACGTCATGGCCAAACAGGCGCACCAGGCCAAGATGCTCAAGGTCTTGCGCCAATACAACACGGCAAAGAAACAGAACTTGCTTTTAATGTTGCCCTTTGTTACTATTACCGACTACGTTTTTGAGCTTCGGGCCATTGCGCGCTTGCTTCGTCCGCTGGGAAAAAACGCACTGCTCTACCTAGCGGCAGCAGTATCCGACTTTTTCGTCCCTGCAAACCGCATGGCCGAGCACAAGATCCAATCGACTGACGCTGTCGGCCAAGACGGCAAGCCGGCAGGGGCCTCTAAAGCAACAGCCGCCGGTGCAGCTCCAACCCCAGCAACAGCCATGGTGGACATGCCCGAAACCTTTGACAACTTTGATTCTTCGCCCAAAGTGCCGCGCAGCAAGTCGCTTGTTATCGATCTTGATCCTGTGCCCAAGTTCCTGAAGAATTTGGTCGACGGATGGTCGCCTGAAGCCATGATTGTGTCGTTCAAGCTGGAGACAGACCCTGCTATTCTTGTGCACAAGGCCAAGTACTCTCTAGAACGATACCAGCACCACTTGGTAATTGGAAACTTGCTATCAACGCGCAAGTGGGAGGTTGTATTCGTGGCGCCAGGAAAAGCAGACCGATGGGTTCGGTTGCCGATACATAGTCGGAAGAATCCGACGGCCACAAACGAAGGCGAAAAGATTGGAGGGAAGGAGGAGAAACAGGCCATTGTCACGATTGGGGATGACCAGCCTCTGGACCCAAAAACACTACCAGAAGGGGATCCGGAGATTGAGATTGAAAGATTGATCATCCCAGCCGTCAAGGAACTACATGATGAGCACACGGCATAAAGAAACGGTAGGTGGCCTAGGGAATGGACATGATGAAGGCGGGAAAACTACAAAAGAACTGGAGAACAAAATACAAACACGAGGATAATAAAAAGCCAGGGGCAGTCTTTGTCCTGTAGTTTGAAAACACGGCATGGCACGAGAAACAACAGGGGGCGATGAAACGCCCAAGATAAAACAAACAGGTGCAGGATGTTTCGAATTAAAAATAAAGCAATTGTCATGTTCGCTTTGGATTTGTAGGTGGCTTTTCATGATGCTTCTGCCTAGCCCAGGTATGAAAACGGACATCGACTTGGAGCCCTCAGCAACGCCACGATCCACGAACTTGAAGCGCTCCGCCATCTTACGTCTTACACTCATCAGCATTATCAGCGTCAAAGACACGAAGACAAAGGGAAGATGTGGAACGGGGATATGTGAGGATAGTACTAGCCCCAGTTTCACACATGCTCTTTGCGCTCTACATGCCTGACGGACCTTACACACTATCGCACCACAGAAAGAAAATTTGTCGCGTTGCCAAGACCCGCTGCAGCTTGATTGCGCGTGATTTCAAAGAGTGGAGGTTGAACAGGAGCCGGTGCACTGTTAGTAAAGGCGTGTTCTGGAGGCAGAATATACGTGGAAGTCGTCTCTGCGGGCCTAGTCTGCCGGCTAACATATTGTCGAGCCGCGGCCAGCAGCCAATCGTGGCGCGTAACTATGCTGATGCGCACTCAGCCTCCTCTCATATCTATGCCTGTCTCTCGCAGTCCACAGCAGCGTGCCGCGCACACGTACAACTCTATTCTGCTCAATTGGCGGCATATAGCCTTTTTTATCGCTGCAGCAGCATAGTTGCCTGGCATAGGACAAGCTGCAGCCCTAAACTGACGCCGCGCATGAATGTAAAAGACCAGTTTCAAGCAGCAGGGTGCACTGCTCATTCTACGGCAATGTCTCTATTCTGCAGCCGTGTAAGATCGTGTTCTACTACAAGATGTCGGAGCATGACGAAGCCGATACAAAGCAGACAGGCGATCACATGACTACCCGATGTGGTAAATCCCTTTAGCCTGCTATGCAAGAAATTTCATGGCACAGAGCCTCGAACACAACACATGTTGGTTCTGATAAAATGGCTTGTATTCACCATCTAACTCTTTTCCTTCCACCCAGCTCCTCATATGGCTGGGATGAGCATGGGTGTTCCAGTAGTCTCCTAGGGCGTTGCCCTCGGTGAGTAAAAGTGGGTGGGTGGAGCTGTGGCTGAAGTCACGTGTAATCCTGCTAACCCTGCTGCTAGGGTATGTTGGTTATGGCGCCTCGCAACAACACAAGCTGCCAAATTTCAACGCCAAGTAGAAAATGTGGACCCTCAAGTTGGCTTCACCGCACAGTCCACTCTATGCTCTACAACTTGGAGACCTCTAGAGCACCATTTCCCATACTTCTATTCAATGGGAATGTCAAATGGACGGCAACTGAGCCAATTAAAAGCCCTGCATCGCAGCGAGATAGCTGCGGCAACAGTCTCTACAAACCCGGTAGGTCGGCCTAATTGTTGTGGAGCTTCACGAGCTGATCTCGGCCATCAACCACCCTCATGCACGGTCAGCCCACGTAGGATCAACCCATATACCCTGAAATCAAAGGGATTGCTTTATCAGAGCCTACTCTAATATGTAATGTCGTGGGCAGAGTGCGTATATACGACACACTCACTAAAGCGAAGGGAGTCTGTCTTGACTGATGATGCAAGTGCTTAAAGCTGGTAGCTTCAATATAAATATCGCAAAGAGGCCATTTTGGTATTCTTTCTGTGGCTTTCTCGGCTATGCGTCAAGACTGAAGACTGAGTATTTTAATAAAGACATGAGCGGAAATAAATTGCTGCTGCACGACGCCGATTCATTTTTGTTGCACCACCAGGACTAGCCTCACCATAATTACTGCAATGATCTATACAAGTACACATGATTTGTGTCCTGCGACTCCCTCCCTGTTCATCAGGCTGACACTTTGCAGTGGCAATAGCTGTTGCTGTCTCTATAAATCATCATACTGGCTCACAGTAACTCAAAGCAATATGTTTAAACGGCCATGTCTTGATAGTCGCACAAGTTGGTATGACATGCTGGGTGTTCTTAGAATGTGAAGAAAGAGGTTTGTGATTTGCAGTTTTCGACTCGTCTATCTGATTCACCATTGAAGGACAGGTCTCGACCGAGTTATATATTCCTCACTACAGTCTCTAGTCCTTTATGTCGGGTACTAGCCCTAACGTTTGGCCAAACTTAGTCAGGGACAACACTCCTGGTAGCCCCGACTAAGACTCTCAATCATGCTATGCTGACTAGCATTTAATACACTACTATGCTTGCGTTCAAGTAAATGTGCCGAACATCGCTAGGTATGAGGGCGCAAGCCGCCGAAGCTAGGACTGGGTAAGTCGATATTCCTTTTTATAGCAAAACCATGTGGCGTGCACAAGATCCAAGTCATGAACAAATAATTGCAAATCTAAAGCCAAGTATACTAAAGCCCTACTCCATTGCTCCAATGACCCAGACTCTTCGCTCATGAGTATTTGATGCAGGTCGAGATAAAAGGAAACGCCCAAGTAGATGGTATTTTGATAAGCTATCGCTGTTTTCTCCAAGCAAGTTCAAGCCGCAAGAGTCTTGAACTCATTTTGTGTTTGTAAATGATTATTGAGGCGGCTCCTCTTCATTTTGCTAAGGCGCACCTCCCTCATCTTCCCCAGCCGGCTTGATATCATATGTTAGCAAACAGCTATCCCTTCCCTCCTGGACATGAATTTGCTTGATGGAGGAACGATCAAGCATTCCATCGATGGCCTCATAAGGCAAGCACAAAGAGAAGTGGTCCCATTCATTTGACATGGGAATTATGACTGCATCAACTAGTCCACTTTCACCGATTTTGCCCCGATGATCCCAACGGTATGAGCTCAGAGCAAGATTTAGACAAATGTCCTTGGGAGCGTCGAAGACTACCGAGCTCACATTGTCGGGTTCCAGATTATACTTCCGGCAAACGGCAGCCATAATAGCAGAATCAGCGAGTTGATCAAGATGCTCTTCTTCAAGAGCGTTCATCATTGTATGGATAGTCACAGTCTTGTCTGCATTGTTAACTTTGAATTTGTTCAGGGGTTGTGTACCTCCAGAGTAGAAATCAGAGGTGACAGTGCAAAGCCCATCGTTGTCCAAATGCTCAAATCTATAGCCGCAGTCCTCGAGAACATCTGCGTTTACTCCGATGAGTAGAAAGGAGAGAGGAAGAAACCTGAAGAAGTACATGACTGGAATATGAGAAGAGAGAAAATAGTGGTGATCAATGAAATCAGCCTCAGTCAGCGGTGATTGCTGGGGGTGGAACAGGTATTTAACGAAGGGCTTAAAGCTATACCATGGAAAAGACAGTCAGTAAAAATGACGTTTTAGCATAATCTCACCAGGGCTATGACCGTTCTGCATCCCGCCCATGTCAGCGAGATTCGACAATAATAGCCCAAATTAAGACTTGAAAGTAAGAAAATTGTTTCTACATAACGCTCAGCTCTGTTTATACAGCCGTATCACCCGGTAGTAGGAGGCCATCAACCAACGAGTACTTCCCCTCAGAAACGTGAGATGATATAACGAAAGGCTATGGTGTTTTTCATGACAAGAAGACCAAAAGGGGTTTTCCTTGGCACACCTGCGCTAGCAGTATCATTTAAATCGTCGTCACAGCTTCAAAGCCAAATAGCCTAGTCAATGCCCAGCCGATTAAATTCCTAGGAGTTGATAGGCATGAAGACCATGTCTTGGCCCTGCTGTGATATCCAGCGCTTGGCACACCAGCCCTATGCGTAAGCCACAACGCTGCTTACTGGATCAATTTTGAGAAACCCACGGGCCTAGTGCTCAAATGGAACAATGCCAACCTGCGGATTTCCAAGGCCCTCCAGCTTTTTCACACCCTAGTCAGAATGCGACGATCTCATGAGGCATCACACATGGTTCATGAGTTCTATGAACTAGTATGTATACCTTGACACACCCATCATTGCATCATCGGGTACAGGCAAATCATCCACTGTATCGCAACTTGAGATTAAGCATAAAATACACCTGATTTACTTCAACTCTGCCGTAGAAGAATAGAGAACATTCCCAAGTAGGTCGCGTTGTGCCTCTTTGATTCTGAGACCTCTAGATGATATCAATTCCGACATGCCTTTCCGTGCGAGGAGCGATATGGCGAAAAGAAAGCATTCTTTTATCATGGAGGCGCTACCGTGTTTGGCCAGGATGCCTCGTGTTTCTAGAATCAATCCTGAGTCTTTCGCTGCCTAACCGAAAAGCGCTACGCTGCGTAGTAGAAGATCGTACCTAGGCTCGAATTCACTATTAAGGCCAAGCTATTATTCTGCTTAAATGGCAGCAAGAGTAACCACCAGGAAAACAAGGGGGCAACAAGATGCGCATACGCGTCCGCAGTTGGAATGACACTGGGGTCTTTTAACTTCCACATGAGAAAGCGAGCCCATGTTTGCCATCTTTGATGAAGCACAAAATCTTTTGCTTGGCCCAATAGAGACAAGCGCAGAAGTAATAACGCTGGGAAAGCCAAGTCCGTCCGACAGGCTTAGGTGGGCCCTTTGATCTACTTCAGAAGCACTATCGGCCTTTTTTCTAAGCATCAATTTGCAATTTCTAGTTATCTTGGTTATGCGATCTGCGATGCGGTTGCCTCATGCAATCGCGCATCAAAGCAGCCCAGTCCACTCTCTCATATTCTGACAGAGAATAACTTAGGAGGCCACTTGAATTTTGGTGCTGCTACCGCGGGTTACGCTCTGTTGTTAGCATACTATTGGATTAAGAACCCGCCTATGGCAAGTCGGGTCCTCAAGAACATCAAAATGGTGTTCAAGAGCCTCCGACGAAACCAAGACGATGGCAGGACTTGATATCCGACAGAAGTCCACATGCCGGCTAGGTAATGGGATGGGAACGGCAAAAAGTAACATTACTAGACAAGCTACAATACTCATCGCATGGAACAGAAACCATTAGTAAAAGCTCACTTCTGCAACGTCAACGTAACAGGTGGCAATTAGTCGACTGATTTTTGGCAGGCACTTTAGTAAAGTCATGTCTATGATCGTTAACAAAGAAAAGTGATGTGGGATTTATGTGGCAGTGAAGAGCGAGGAAGAGGGCGTAATCAATTCCGATTAGCTGGATGAGAAAAGACATGAGAATCGAGTGTGCAGATCTAAGACGAGATTGCTTTCTAGCTGGATTACACAATATATGTACCAGGAGAAGCCAAAGGCGTAACTCTAGGGCGTCACTACCCCTGTGGAAAAAAACGACGGCTTGCGTCTAAGCGAGAGATATCGTGATACTTTCGACGCCTTCCTTTTCCCTTTGTTGTCTTCATCATCATCAGCACCACACGCGTCAGCAACGTATGAATGAGTTGCTTCTGTTTTCTTTCCAGAAAAACACTTGGCTCGGTTTGAGGATGATTTATAAACATCCTCTTGCACTGCCAAGGCACCATGCTCCGTCTGCAAAGCATCAACACCAGCTTCATCGTCACCGTCCTCATCTCCATCAGGCTCTGCAGCCTGTCAGAACATGACTAAGCAGACAGGCAGGAAAGGACACGTCACTAAAACCCCAAGTATATATATCTCATAGGCGAAGCACTCAGGGGTGGAGGAGGAAGAGAGAAAGGTGATCAATACAGGGAATTCTACAACACAGCCCCACATATTACCGCCATTATCTGAATCACATACTAGACCTCGAGAAGGGTGTAATCTGGGGCTAGAATCTCTGGCGTTGAGGAAAACTCTAAAATGTCGCCTGTCAAGATTGGCAAGCCGCTTCAGGAGTAGAAAAAGTGTAGGGGACATGGGGCTGGACGGGGCAGTCGTACATTGATTTGACGAAGCAGGTCATTCATCCACCAGAGCCGTACAGTGGATGAAGATGACGAGGTTGACACTGGCTCTAGAGCAAATAGTCCAGCTCCCAATACGAATGTAGTGTTGAGGTGAGACATATCAAGTTCTCCACGATGTCAGTGTTTGTCCCAGGAAACAGCTCTTGAACCCGAGGAAGCAAGTAGGGACAAAAGCCTTTCACAAATTTCTTGAAGCTAGCTAGCGTTTGACCATTGGTTGATGATGGCACAATGTGGCGGACCTCGGTCGGTCCCCTAAGCCTTGACACGACACATCGTATTCTGAGCTAGATATAGCCAGAAAAGTCTCTTACACTGAAAATATTCATTCAAAATAACCACACCTATCATTTTCATGGGATAACATCCCATTTTATGATTTCCGTATCAAGCTTTTTTTTCGTTCAACATTACATAAGAGTCTTTAGCATAGGTCCTCGCTCATATCATGCCTCATACATAATCTATTGGATGGCTTTTCAATCTTCTTACATTTGTAAGCTGATATGTCTAAAGACTTGCAAAATGGCCCAGCTGTCCAAGGCATAGCCCTGGCAGTAGGAATGTCTTAGAGTGCGACAACTTGGAAGCTACAAGACGTGGTCGCTCGTTTCGAGGGCTATACAGCAGGTTGTGCACAAAGCTTGACATGGACGAAGACCTATACAGGGAGATATTGCACAAATTAATAGGCATGTATAATCTTGACGGAAGAAGGCTTAATTCCACCCATAAAAAAGACGTTGACCAGCCTCAATCACGGCCAGGCCTTTCCTTCGATCAAGGTAGCACAAAGGCCCTTAGTTAACCCCTGCCTACATGGGTAAGCAACAGTAGATATTAGGAGGATGCACTGAGTGTCCTTGAATGGGATGAATAAGCAATAAATGATTGTTGAGGATGTTCTATTCTATCTAATTCTTGCTTGAAGAGCGGATCTCAGCCATCACTACTGTGTCTAGATCAAACACATGGCCTTAGAAAAGGCCCTTCATGTTGGATACTAACCCTAATGTTTAGTCGACCTTGATCAGAGTCAGCAATCATGGTAATCCTGCACTGGGCTCTGTTGCTAGTTATATCACACTTGGGTGTATGACTTTCCACTTGGTTTCTACGTTCTATCTAACAGGATGACTTCTGAAGGATGGCACCTTTATAGGTGAGATATGCCTTGTGTACCAGTAATATCTTGGGGCGTTGGCCCTCCATAAATATAGTAGCTGAACCTGTGGCTGAAGTCTTCGTATGTCTCCTTCAGGGGTAGGGTTTGAGACATGTAGCCCTGTCGTTGGCGCCTCGCAATAGGTAACGGGAGCGAGAAATGAGTAGTGACACGGGTGGATTCTGATGTTGCCTTGCGATAACAAAGCTTTCACAACTCCGATATGATGTTGTTGTAGAGAACCTGCCTCTAGTCGAATTGAAACTACGTAAACCGGAGTATAAATTAGTCTAGCATACTTGTGTCTATGATAAAGCTTAACTCCTTGATAGATCGATAGAAAGTCAACACCGCACAGCAGGTAGAACACGAGATACATAATAGGGTTCAGGGTTGGTCATAACCATGTGATCAGAGGGCAAAAATAAGCAAGAGCTTGTGAATGGATTCTTTCTTTCGCTGTTTTGCCGACAATACAACACTACTTAATTATCGATTGACATTCCTGTACACAAGTGAAGTCTCAAGATCCAGTGGGCTGGGTATATGTTTGTGCTGATTGAAGTTAATGAGTTCGCTATTGAATCGAAATGGCAGCAGATCGTATAGCTGAGCTGGAGCGCTTGCTTGCACAGGAAAGGCAGCGAGTGGAAGAGGCAAACCGCCGAGCGGAAGAAGAAACGAAGCGAGCTAATAGCGAGGCGGAAGCGCGTCGAGAGGCAAACCGCCGAGTCGATAGAGAGAGTGAACCCCATCGGGAAGCAGAGGCCCGCGGCACCAATCTTCCGCGTCAGCTCAACAATATGAGAAGCGGACCATATGACCGTGAGTTATCGAGACAGAAAATATTGTATGCCAGAAGTGTGGAATCTAGCTGACATGGCAAAAAGCTCAAAACTTACGAGACTATCTGAACCAAATCCGCCATTTGCCTCTACACATGAGCCGCCTATTACCCCTTTATTTCGAGCCTAACCAACAATCAAGTCTGGATGCTAACAACGACTCCAATATCGCAACAGCAACCTCTGCCCAAACATCCATCAAGAAAAAGGTCTACCCACTACGAGTACGACCATGGACTGAGTTTCCTCAAGAGCATAGAAAAGTGTTCTCTTCCCTTCAAGGACGACTGAAAGATTCTTGCCTTTTCCCTTCACGCAGTAGGATAGAATTCGTAGAGGAACTGATGGAAGATAGTATCCCGGTTGCTTTTTTGCGATCAAACTGGTTCCTCAACCATGCACGCACATCTGTTTTTTTAGATAATGCCGTTGAGAGGCCATGTTCAAACATTCTGATACAGCATTTTGCAATTAGCGACCAAAAGAAAGAGGTGTTCTTCGACAATAGGAGGCCTGAAGGACAGTCTATTCTAGATTCTGATGCAGATACCTCCCAGAGCCAGAGTGATGATACCATGTCCGGGCCTGACACAGCTGATGGCTTTGATACTGCTGCACCAAAACCAGCTGGAAAAACAGTGCCGGACTGCCTAATATGGGTCAAAGACAATTGGACTGATCGCTCAGCGCCTAGGCCAAAGCCATATGTTCTTACTATTGGTGAGCACAAGTCATGCCACTCACTACGTGCGAAGGATCTTCAGAATAGCCCTACGCTTCCCGAAGACTGTTTGATCCACATGGCTATTGCTAGCAAAAGCCAACTGGGCAAGGGGAGGAAGGACCAGAAAGTCAAACACCCTCAGTCGGACAGCACAGGGTTTTCTTCTGACTCTCTTATTGCACCATCCAACATTCCGCGTGAGCTCCAGTTCTTTGCGTCTACTTTAGCTCAGACATATCATTTTATGATCATGTCTGGCCTTGAGTATGGCTATCTGGCGACAGGAGAAACCCTGACATTGCTTCGCGTCCCACTAGAAGATCCGGCCACGCTCTTGTACTATACATCTTTTTTCCCAGCTGTGGATCCGCAAGATCTACCACAGTCGTATGGACACCCTGTATATCCAAGCGGCGTGACAGCTTCAGCAACTCTGCAGGATGTACCTCACATTGGAGATGATGACTTAGCTGACCTAGCTGCCTCCCAGCTGTGCTCATTGTGTATAATGGCTTCTACATCAGCGGCTAGGTCAGTGGCATAGGTAAATGAGGCACTAGGATTGTTGGCCGAGTTTCCCAATCTCCCCAAAAATTACGATCATGCAATGGCCTCATCTCTTAGCACAAGGAGCCGTGACGATGGTGATGATGGATGCAATGGAAACTCTGGCAGTCAGAGACTGCCTCACTACTCTACTATGCACCAGGTCACTGACAGCCATGGACGGGCAGCGTCTCCTCTGCGGCAAACAGACCAAGCACCTAGCGATGCTACTCAACATCACCGTACCTCTGGAGATCGCCAGGCAGATTTAGTTGCCGCAGGCATCAAGGCAGTCAAAGAGAAGGCAATGCTTCCATACTGTACACAGGCATGTCTGCTTGGCCTTGTTCGTGGCTTATCCTTTGATGCCTCATGTCCTAACTACGACACTCACAAAAATGCACTACTACAGCCATCTTGTGCTCAGTCACAAGGAGAAGATCAAAGACATGGCATTTCCGGGGCTGACGTCTGTAGGCTTATCCAGGAGCAGATTGCGATCCATCCTGAAAACAACTGCGCTCTTCTATATCATGAAGGCTTGTACGGCTCGATTGGACGTTTGTTCAAGCTGTCAATCAATGGTTATGGCTACACTTTTGTTGCTAAAGGTGTCGAGTCACACAATGTGCGCCGACTAAAGCGAGAGACGCGCATTTACAAGCACCTACATCAACAACAAGGCATCCTGATTCCCGTCCACCTGGGTCTAGTCAAACTGCTCTCGCCATATCCGTTCAAGGCAAAGTTTACGACACTTTCACACCTGATGCTCATGTCATATACAGGCAAGACACTTCATTACGGGTCCTCCTTGGAAGAGTGGAGTCAGGAACTGGGCCGTGATCTGAACCAGGAAATTGAAGATATCTGCCAGAAGTTGGAAGGTTGGGGGCTCAGTGACCGAGACGATGATGTGTGCAATATAACATGGTGTGAGGAAAGGCAAAGTGTGATGAAGATTGATTTCGACCACTGTGCTTTGGACATGGACGTTTATGAGGCAAAGTTAAAGGAGGTCGAGGGCGGCTTGGAAGGCTCAAGTGCTACTAGGAAGAGGGTTATGGCAGGGGATCCTGATTATGGGCAAATAAGCGATGATGAAGTGGCCTCTATGATAGATACAGAGCCGGTCTCGAAGCGGGCCAAGCATGTGAAAGACTAGTATGTTGGGAAGGATTGGATTAAAGCTCCAACATAGGTGCATAGAAAGTCGAAAAACATAGGAAGTCGGAAAGAAATCCGGCAATCCCATTTACTTTGTTTTAGCTAGTTCACAATCACTGATTATGCCACAGTGAAGTAGTGAAAAAATATATAAAGATCTCGCTCTTCAGGCCCTTCGAAATGTCCTCAAATTACGCATCTATCGCGCTGCTGGGATATAGGCGAAAGAGAGCGATCAAACGAGCAAGCGATTGAGGAATACGCCGTCGACCTGGTCAAAGCGATGACGAAAGCCCTCGATCGAGCAGCTCCCAAAGCCTCTGGACGAGGCACGGGGAAAAGATGGT
>JAXCEX010000208.1:0-44151 GCA_038382965.1 Ceratocystis huliohia
AATGCGTCTTCAATTTACGATGTGTTACCCTTTTTCAGATTACATAACATATTATTTGCACCCCCAGCGGCGCAAAGAGTCACGTGATCCTATTTGCACCGCTATAGGTTTATGTATGGGCTGCCCTTGGATAAAAAGTGGAGTTGCTGAGGTAAGAAGCAACATTCAACATTTAACCCTATTTGGCGCGTCTAGACCCTAATTCGATATTGTCAGCGCTTCCAAGATACCATCAGTACATAACCAAGGAACATATTGCACACTGCACACAACAAAAAAGAAGAAAAAAAAAGAGCCACTGGGTTGTCCTCTCTTGACTGCCGTCAAGGTAGCCTCTAGCGCATTAGAAACCACTGGTTAGAAAAGAGCAGCGTGTGTCACTTGTGGTGTCGAAGAAGCTGTAGAAAGTTGACCGAAAGCGCTTCTTTTGGTCGAGCAAGCGGCGAATCGGCGTTTAAACTTGCGGTCATAAAGCCGTGGAATTTATCGTTTGCTTTGTCCCTGGCACGACCCCTTCTTCGCATGGCAAATTCGGTGTTGGCTTGGCCTGGGCGGCAGTCGCAATACTCAGGGTACTGTTTCATGGTTCAGGGTTCAAGGTGAGAGGAGAGCCCGAGCTTTTGTTGGTAGTGGATGGCCAGGACTAAAATGCACTGGCCAAGAGTGCTTAGAAATACAAATCCAAGATTCCAAGATAAGGAAGCCAAGAACAAGTGCATAGAAACGAATGGAAGGCGGGGCCCTGGAGATATGGATTGAAGCAGGACAGCGAGCTGGTAAAAGCCGAATGCTTTAATTTCCTAGGATGCAGCCTCTATGCATCAATACGTATTTTATTGCAAGTCCCGAATTTCCTGTTGAACGGAGTCGGAAAAGATGTCGGATTTAGAAATGCCTGTACATTGGCGAGTGTTGCTGACATAAGATGCGATTTAGACTCGAGTCTGAGCATGACGTGCCATGGCGCTGGCAGAACGGCAGACAAATGGGTAGCCTACACGGAACACGGCGACACAAGGGCGGAACACAAATCATGGTGAGAGTTCAAGGTCCTTTGTTTTGTTTTTATTTTATTTTATTTTTTATTTTTCTAGTTTTTGGCTACGAGCATAACAGTGGGACCAATACAGAATGCTACGTAACGGCATTCTAGACAGCTTCTAGACTGTTACACACGGGGTTAAGACAGTTGTCCCTTGGTAATCAATGTAACCCAACATGAACTTTGGGAAATAGAGTTGCATTGGAGTTATGCTAGGCCAGCTAACATGTCGCTTTTTATAATGTCTGCGCCGCTTTTAGAGTCCTTGGATGCGACTCTGATTCCATATCACTGGTCGGTTCCGTCTTCCTGGTACGCGGAAAGGAGGCTTGGGCCAAAGAAGGAGAAGAAAATGACATGTACTTGGGACAAATAGAGGTAGAGACTTCAGCTTGCAGAAACATGGTATCAATAAATAAATCTAAAAAAAGCAAAACTGAGCTAAGCAAACGGCCGCCGTACATAGTAAATGGCGTAGAATCAAAGAAACAAGACACCCAACGCATCTAAAACCCGCACTCAAAACCCTCGTCTCTATGTGGTAGCTCGGGCTACTCAGTTACTAGTGGTAGAGCTACTAGACTCACCATTACCGGTAGTAGGGAGATTAGGAGCGAAAGAAACCTTCCTAGTCCTTCCGGGCTTGACGGCTTCTTGGGGTGTATTGGCTTCCTCTGGTGTAGTGGGCTCGGGCTCCGCGACCTGTTTACCCTTTTCCCTTTGGCGGGCCAATGCGGCTTCTTGGGCCTTTCGGGCCTCTTCAGCCTTTTGAGCTTCGGCCATTTTGGCTTCTTCGGCTTTCAGAGTCTCTGCTTGCTCGGCTTCCGAGTTTACAGCCTGGGAGGCTTCGGGTTCTTTGCTCTCATCTTTGGTATTTTCGGCTTCTTCAGTGTTTTCATCTATGCTAGGCTTGGGCTGGTTGTGTCGGAAACGAGGATTCGGGGCAAAGAACCCATTTGCATTAAGACGAGGATCTATCGTTTCTGTTTGTTCCTGAGCAGCTTTGCGGAAATCATAGAATGGCTGATCATAAGGCGAAGGGGGGTTGACAACACCGACAGCACCCTGCTCGTTGCATTGATTCGATGCTCCGTTGTAGAACCAAATGGGGTTATAGTCAAGAACAACTACCCGAAAGACATCAAGAGCCTCGTAGTAGCTCACTTCAATGGGAGCAACAGAGAAGCCAAATTCACGCGGGGAGCAGGGCTTTTCGAAAGTGGACTCAACAACGGAGCTGTAGCCGGGCATAAAGTGGAATTGAAGGATATCACCGGGCTTAGCGAAATTAACAGAACGGTCGAAACCGGTGGGGTAGACATTGATGGGAATGATCATGGGCTGTGACCAGTCAGGATGAGCCTCAATCTCATTGTTGGGGGGGGTAGGGACAGCCAGGACAGCACTGGCAGCAAGCAAAGATGTAGCAATGAACCGCATTGTGGCCGCTGGCGATAGAAACAAGACGTGGGCTAAAAAGGAAAGCTAGGGAGCGGAAGTTGGTGCAAGGTTGTGAAAAGCTTGTTAAAAATGAAGGTTGTGATGCGGAAAGAGACAAGGCCCATCATTGAACGGGTTCTATCACAGAGCCTTTATACACGGCGCTCCTGATCCAAGCCTCATGATGAGATTACAGACACTATAATGTGCACATTCTAGCCGTCCTCTCATATGCGAGCCAGCTGCTGTGAAATGCCAGTACGCTAATATGTGTCCTCGTTTTATGAGCGCACGTATCAAAGCATAGACCGTTGATGAAGGCTTCTTGTCCACTATCTGCCTTGATCGTGCGGTGCTAATTCCATTTGGGGGAGCCGAACAACAGCAAGCTCTCAGCAAGGGAGTGAGTGAAGGAAGGGCCTTGATTGCTTTCTACATGGCATAAACTTGGGGTCTTGGACATGTTTTCTGCACCCCCCTGTCACCGAGTATGGACGCCGGTAGATGTGGTGGGGACTTCGGTGTCCTCGCTGTATTTTTATCAAGCGAAAATCCCTAACAGAGCAAATAAAAATGCTGCCGCCAAAAACCCCGCCCCCTAATGCAGAAAAGCACGTGGCAGCGCCAGCCTCTGACGCTGCTCTTTGACCAGGCTTGTCTTGGGGGGGGGGGGGGGGGAGGGGGCTGTTTTTATAAGTCTACAAGTCTAGTGAGAGTTGTGCCTAGGGAAGACTTGCAGTGAGACTGATGAAACTATTTTGAGGAGATTTTGTAGAAAGAATGCCAAGATAGTAGGAATTGTGCGAAATAGCTGCTGGAGCTGAGAGCAAGGATTGAAATAAACATGCATGTTTAAGTTTAGCTCGGCAGTTTAGGCACTTCTCTAGCGCAAAGAAACAAGGGAGAACACAGTTCACTGAGGACCGCCTACAATTGGATCGTCTGGCAAAGAAAATAAGGCAAAATTATTCTAGCAAGTAATGGTGAAAGACTTGGGGTTAATATGAAAGGCGATTGTGTAGCACGGTTGATTACGCGGTCAACAGGCACCCGAAGCCATTCAGACTTTGCTTGCAGGCTAGGTTTCAAAGGGCCTTGGTAGCAACGAGACTTGCACGATCAAAGAATATTATCCACCCCGCTTGCGAATAGTTGGAGCTCTCTCTTTGGTGCTCAAGCCCTGTTTGGGCTTGATAAACACAGGGCAAGCCATGGCAAGAGCATAAGTCTGTCTCGTCTCTAAACTTGGCGTTTCCCACTCCACTCTCCTCCGTACTCTATCTTGCGACCAAAGTGACAGCCCAGTAATATGTACATACGTAGCTTTGGAAATTGCACGACGCTAGCAAGCGTAGCTCATCATGCTGCTGCCAAAGCGGCCATTTTGCGGCCTGCTCCCTCTGCTATGGACATCTAGTTCCCTAGCCTGACAGTTCCTTTGGGGGGCTAGGTTTCAACTAGATATACATGTTTGCCGAGTGTAATGTATGCTCAATCATGGACATTGAGACCATTCTTGTCCCCAAATAGCACCAACGCACATGTATAGCGCGTGAAACAAAAATCCCTCAACCTACACCTTCTCTATTTGACCAATTGATTCTCAGCCACCTAGCATGTCATAGTCTAATTATGAGGCTAGACTGCTTCTCGCCCTTCAGGCTCTTCGAAAGAGATCGTTTTTTACTTTGTGCTTGACCTAGATTCGCGAGGATCCCCCCCCTGATATGTGGTAGATCCAGCTTTATCCGTAGCTGGCTCACACTTGTGGCGAACGCAATCGCAAAGTATGATCCGATCAGATGATATCTATACCGTTGGCGAGACTGGTTTCATGGTGGGCATGATTCAGAGTGGAATGGTCGTCACGGGCACAAATAAGCGTGGAAAGCCGAAATCAGTACAGCCTGAAAACCGGGAATGGATTACGGCCATCCAGGCGATCAATTCGGAAGGCTGGCCGATCACACCGTTTATCATCGGTGTGGGCCAATATCACCTTGCCAACTGGTACCGGGAAAGTAACCTCCTAGGCGATTGGGCTATTGAGACGACCCGAAATGGCTGTCCAGATAATGAGACTGGTCTCGAATGGCTCAAGCCCTTTGAATGGCGCATAATTAATCGGTCAGTTGGTGTCTATCGTCTCTTGATCCTTGATGGCTATGAAAGTCACCACTCGCCAGAATCCGAGAGATATTGTGAGCAGGACAAGATCATCAGGCTTTGTATGCCACCTCATTTGTCTCATCTTCTTCAGCCCCTTGACGTCGGGTGCTTTGATGTGTCCACGAACGCTTATGGTCAAGAAATAGAGCATTTTATTAGATACTCTGTAACCCACATCTCCAAGACTCAGCTCTTCCTGACATTCTACGCCACATTTCGGGCTATTATGACGGAAAAGAACATCAAGCCAGCCTTTAGAGGGGCCGGGCTTGTTCCTCTTGACCCAAAAAGAGTGGTCGTGAAGCCTGATGTGCAGCCATGGCCTCCGACGCCGCCCGAGGAGGAGGCTGAACCCTTGACCCCTTGGGTCTCAAAGACCCCAAACACTGTGCTTGAGGCTCAATCTCAGCCAGATTACCCCGAGAGACGAGTTACAAGACATAAAAGTAGCCCTCCAGAGCCAATTCTAGAAGCTACAAGGTCTTCTTCTAAGGGAACCAAGACAGTTGTACATAAGGTTACCTTACTAGAGGTTAGGGTCAAGGACCTTGAACAAGCGAGTGGGACACTAAGACGGCACCTGAGGGCAAATAGGAACCGACTACAGACAAGAGAGGTAACATCTGGGAAAGAGTGTAGCGAATACTTTGGATTGACCAAGTGATTTGTTGCGAGGGCAAGATTTTTGCTTCACCCGCCATGCATGTACATTAGTGCTCAAAGCCTGATGTCACCAGCTAATTATGAGGCCCTAGTAATGAGTCTTATATAGCACTCACTACCTTATACTCTGCGTCAGCATAGGGTCGTCACGAAACAAAATGTTCATTATAGGTAAGACAGCAAATAGATGAAGTAAATATATTGACACAGGAAACTGTTTTCTAGGCGCCTTTGAATCTGCATTTTTGATCTTTTCATTTTCTCTGGCTGTTTCAGATTGATGAGTTGAGCCTAATAGCCATCTTAAATATCATCATCATCCTCGAACTGGCCGCCTTTCGTGTTGTACCTGTGGACATCCTTAGCTTTGCCAGCCCGTTTCTGGTAACTATCCAGAGTTTGCGAATTATCACTAGGAGGGTTGATTACAGCAACGTGGCCATGGTCTATGCATCTTGTTCCTTCGCTGCTATAGTACCACTTAGGGCTGGTATTGTCGACATCAACAACAAACACCTGGCCGAAGTAGCCACCCCCGGAGTGGTACACGGTACCGGAGGCAAAGCCATTTCCATAGCTTCGGCAAGGTCTGTTGTATTCACCCTCCACAATGGAGTTGGTTCCAGGACCGAATTTAAACCAGATGAAGTCACCCTGGTTTGCCTGGATGGAGGGGGGATAGATGCCATTCTCATTAACATAAACAATGCGGGTGACTCCCTCTCTAGCCTCGAGCTTTTTTCCCTCGGAAACCTGGGAGGGAGCAGCAAGGGCAGCGGTAGCTGAGAGAAGGGTGAGGAAGCTGAAGCGCATTTTCGCAACGAATAAGGTAAAAATGATAGAGATGGTGGTTGTTGTCGAGATAGAAGACTTGGGAGTGAGTAGAGAGAAGGAAGAGGAATGTAAGCGTGATGGAGAAGACGAGAGCAATATGATCCAGACGGAGGCGGCGCCAGAGATATTTATACACCAAAAAAGTCGGATCATCCATGTATGTCGGCTAGAGTTGTCATTCTTTTTAGGTACATAACATGCATAGTGTCGGTATACATCATGCTGCCTATGGATTGGTAATCCGGTAGTGTACTCTTAAACTGCCAGAAACTTGACTTTCTGGTCAATGCTGCGTTAGCGTAGGAGTGGTATGGATAAACATGGCATAGAGCCAAGTTTTAATCGAGCATGGATGGATTAAACGCTGCGGCTCAGCATGTCAGGCAGGATATAAGGAAAGAGCCAGAGTACTTTATTATAGGCAATTTGCAGAGTTGACTACATAAAAGCTCCGCCAACCTTGCTTAACTTCTTGATCTACAAGCTTAGCCATAAATGCGTGTAAATAAAATAGCAAGAGAAAAGGGAGGACGGCCGTAGACACACTAGACAAAGGGTAGCTAGCCTTACTTCAATGGATACATGGTAGATAGTAAGGAGGAGACGAGTGAGAAGGAGAGGATAGGAGACAGGCAGAGAGAGGCAGGACGGACGAATGGGCATCGCATCGCGTACATGCACGAACATTCACACAAGCATGCACACACACACACACACCCGCCCATAGCCAACAGCACAGTACTAGCCGATTTGGCAAGTTTTGCCCGAGAACTTTGTTTCCTATTCAAGATAAAGCAGCAAGCTTGCACGCATGCACAATGAGTAATTAATTATTAGGTAAACACGGCAATAATGGGGTTAAAAAATGGGAGGATGGGGGAGGAAGTTTGATAACGTGCCGAACACCATCACGATGTTCCTGTTTCATCACGTAATTGTTATAAAAAGCAAGGCGGCATGGATCTGTATCTCGTAAGAGTGCAGGAAAATAAGAGCAATGGCACCTCGAAGAACACTAATTAGCTGACATATATGTCTGTCGATCCATCCGTCCCTTATCCATAAGCGAACGGCTGGGTGCTCCCTGTCCCGTTGACGAAGCTATACGGAGGCTTTCGCCCGCCACTATACCACTCACGTCTACACGGCCCTCTGCCAAGAGAGTGGCTGCATTTCTACCAAGCTCGGATTTAGCCAATTTAAAAACCTAGGAAGGATGTCTTGCACAAATAGTCATGTATACATAAAAATACCACTGTAACTAGCTAACTTAATCCCACTTTTCCTTTCTCATGCCACCCTTCACTTCCGTAGGGTTATCAACTCGAGGAGCATTTAAAGTATCCAATGCCACAAAGTAGATGCTTGTGTCCTTGGTTTCGGGGGAGTTGATGGAGCCGACATTCGAGTACTTCTTGCAATAGTCGCTGTAACTGTTGTAATACCAAATAGGATCTGAGCTAGTGATTTTGATTACAAAGCCCTCGCTACTGTACTTGCGACCCTCCGGAGTTTCGATAACTCCTGAGGAAATGCCGTTCTCCCTGTAGAGGCAAGGCGTTGCGTACCCAAACTCGGCGATTGAGTTAAATCCGGGGCCAAATTTAAACCAAACATCATCGCCTTCTTTTGCCTTGGTATTCTGCGGAAGTATTCTGTCGTACTGCACTGAGACAACGTGGGTAGTTCCACTCCCAGCGGAAGGGGCAGCCATTGCAGTGGTAGCGGCAAGGATAACAGCCAGGGGGGAGAGTCTCATGGTGGCAGCAGCTAGTGGTAGTAATAGATGGATAGAAGGATTTGAAGTAATAAGACAGGCAAAATAATAATGGAGCAGAACGGGGGTGGTGGATAATCGAAGCGGTGATGAGTAGAGAAGCTTGAGTGAGTGGGATGATGGAGATCAGAAGGGTGGAATGTTTCATAGAGGTGGAACTCTGCTCTTAATATACACCACAACGTCGGCCGACCTGACTCGGCACAACTTCGCTTTCTTGTGTCTATTGTATTTTTATCCTGCTGCAATACAAAGTTCATGTGGCTTTTAGTCTATGACTGCACTAGTCGAAACTAGATTCGGTACAACCAGCTTCACATGGAAATACATGGCCTCAGCGCTACCCTTTGAGCACGAGCATGATCAGGAAGGTTGTTTTTCTTTCTATTTTCTATTTGCCAAGCTATTGTTTTATTGAGCATCCTACCTGGTATTGCTGTACGTAAAAATGCGCACCCTAGCAGCCTGGTAGTGCATAAGAGATGGAAGCTTGACCAGGGGGGCGATCATGAAAAGATCGGCTGGGCCTGTCCTTGCGAGTTGCGTATTAATCGCTCTGGGGTAACAGAAGGACAGCAGAAACAGCCGAAGACTCAAAGACAAAGGAGGTAGAGTCGTGTCGGCAAACCCCGAGACAGATGTTTCGTTTGCCCAAAGCTTCCCGCCGTCGTATTTTAGTTCCTTGCATTTTCCATTCTTGCTAAATAATAGGCTAATTATGGTAAGCAGCAAGCAAGAGAGTGAGAGAGGGTTGATGCGCTACTAGTTGATGCACTACTAAAATATCCAGGCCAGGCATGTGAGTGAAAGTTGGTGTGGCCAAGCACTAGGCTTGAAAAGAGCACACGATGTTTTCTTATATTGGGTAACGGGTCGCTAGATGCAAGCAAAAAGAAAAGGAAAAGCAAAAACAAAACATGTCTAGGCTAGAGCTAGCTAATACTGTCTATAATCTGTCTGTACCGTAGAACAGCCATTTTTACAGCCCTACCCACGCAACTCCAACGGAAAAGGTAGTGCTATGAGTGACCGCCTTTTTCTTGGCGGCTTTCTCGAGCTCTTCTATGCTCTGTTCATCGTCCTCTGGGGAATTTATGGCACCGACGATGCCCTTCTCGTGGCAACGCTTCTCCGCACCATTGTAGAACCAAATAGGGTTTGTGTCGATGATATCAATGTAAAAGCTTTCGCCCTCGGCTGGGTTTGTGATATCAAGCGTGCCCGACGAAAATCCTCCTTCCAGGTAAGCACAAGGAGACCCGTAGCTAGACTCTAGTACGGCGTGTTTTCCCTTTAAAAACACGAAGAGCACCGAATCACCAACATTGGCTTTTGTTCTGCGGGGGAGGAACTTTTCGTCACTAACGACAACCGTGTGAGTAGAAGCATGGCGGCGGACTAGAGAAGGGCTGTCCCCAGTTGTCTTGGAGGGGGCAGCCAGGACGGCAGTGGCAGCGAGGAGAGTGGCAAGAGCGAACTGCATATTGGGCAGAAAAGGGACTTCAGCAGGAGTATAACAAGGCAGCGGGAAATTTGAGAGGCTGGAAATAATGCAGATGGTGTGGAGGATAGAGAGCTAGGGAGCAAAAGCATTTCTTTGTCATGGGGACTTCCATCTTTATACTCATCTCATTAGGGATGTGGGAAAGCCTGCGATCAAGCAGGAGCCGGGACACATCTTGAGCAAAGTGAAGGCTAGCGGGTCCCCGCAGTCACGACAGTGAAGAGCAAGTATGCAAGCATTGATCCAAGACCGGGTCTTCCCCCCTAACTATTGCCAGATCCCTGGATGACCATCTTCATGGCAAAGCCAGCCAAGATATCGGCTTCTGTTTACAGACGGGGAAACTTTCGAATAATCAAGCTGCGTGAAAGCTCCGTGTCCGTTTGTGCTGTTAATAAGATTACTGTGGGGGCGAGTCGGAAGTTCATGCATATCTTTGTACACGGGGCTGCCGGTAGGCAGGCTTGATCAACTTCAAGCTCAACAGAGATATCCAAGCTTCCAAGTATTTTGGGCCTTGGTGTTCCTACTCTGCATGGCAAGAGAAGAGAAGAGCGATTGTAAGATGCCGCCGTTGTTGATAGGGACGTTGAGGTAGATGATGCCATTTGGATCTTATGCTGACTTTCGCTGTCTTTGCCAGAAAAACGAGCTGGGCTAATAAAGAAATGAGGATTTTCCTTCTTTTTTTTTTCTTTCTCACCTTACCTAGGACATCCGAGCAGAATAGCAGAACGCGGCTTACACCAAGTGGTTGGTGTGCTGTCGTTACAGCACTTCCCTAGGCTGAGAGAAAAGCTGTCAGACTTTTAAGCTAGCTTACAGGCGGCCGCTGCATACTAAATATTTTGAGCTACTTGCCCGGTGCTAGTTGCTCAATGCCATGGCCAGGAACCCTCTTTAGACCACTCGTGCCCTTTCTTTGGCTAGGTCTTGGCCTTGACTCTCCATATGACGCCCGGCTAGATACAGGGCTTCAGAGCTTCTGCCTCTAATTTTGTTGTGTAAATCAAGCATACTTGTGTTATGCCATTGGCTGGACTCTAATCCCAAGGCGGTGGACTACCGGTGCAGCTAGAAGCCATTGCTTGTCGAGGTCCAAGTGCCTAAGCGCCAAAGTGCCGTAAGCCCATTACACTAGCCTACTATTCATCTCCGGCTGCAATCACGTGCTCAAATTTTGCATTACGTCAGATTAGTCATGTTCTGACACGACGCCGGAGGGTCTAGCAGAAGGCAATTACTCCGTGGTGCCATAACGACAATCACTGAGAGTAGGGTTACATGTCACAAGCCCCAGCCCTGAAGGAGGCATACCGAGACTTCAGCCAGGGCCAACGCCCTACAATATTACTGGTACACGGGGCACATCTCACCTATAAAGGTGCCATCCTTCAAAAGTCATGTTGTTAGATGGAATAATAGAAACCAAGTGGAAAGTAATACACCTAATTGTGACACGACTAACAGAGCGTGAAGACTTCGGTCATTACTCTGAAATATGATGTCTTAGTCCTATGTTATTACTCTTAAGTGCTATGATGCCGGGAAGAAGGGGTGTAGCTGACATCTAGCGGAAGATAGATACAGCTACTGAATAATAACAAGCCTTGCTCTAATGGGTAGAGAGGGAGATTACATTGTAGTTGAAGAATGATGATCAGGTGGTTAGATTTGAAGGCAAAGACGGCTGAAATAAGCGTTATAGAGACACAGGCTGTTAATTGGCTCTTCTGGAAGAAGACATTCATGGCAACGATGGCATTTCTGGCTGCCGTTGCTACTTGTAAAGAATCCTGAGATTTGGCTGGCTGTTAGTGCAGTGCACAAGCTTCACCGCCTTTGGGGGGCTTGTCACCTACCGGTAAGTTGGAGCCAATGAGAGTGCAAAATCTGATGCCCGCATAGCAAAGTAGTAATTGCCAAGAAAAAAGTGGGCTTGACTGGCGGGTTAGTCAGCCTGAATCCTAGTGCTGATCTGATCTTAGATGACCCGCTAGGGGGGGACTGTTCTCTCGACAACATCGCTTTGCCTCCTGCGTTCATCCAGAACAGTTATCAGTTTTGGTTTTCTCTGCACAGCTTTCACGCCTTTCACTCGGCCCTTGTTCGTCTACTATGGATACCAGCGAGCCCCCAGCTTTTGACGAAGATGCTGTGGACGTAGCAAAAACAGAACAACAGGACGCAAGTGCTGAGGCCGTCGCGCCCGGTCTTGCCTACAGTGTTCTTGATGATGGCGCTCTCATATACGCTTGGAATGAGCCAGCCACTAAAACGTGCTAGACCGCTCTTGTCAGAGATCCGCTCTTTGCCTGAGACGGAAACAAGCTTAGATGATAAGTGAATTCATACGGGAAATGAAAAATCGAATGGGAAGAGGGCGATCAAGCCTCGTCCAAATGGCTGAAGTTTCAAATGATTCTCGGGCAATTTCCTAACTCCAAATTTACGGCCGACAGAATGACTACTGCGTGCCTTCAGACTAGAGCCATTGTCCATTTCTGGAGCGGAATATCTCACCTAGGGGACAACCGGGCGGCAATTAAAATTGCAGAGTCTTTGGGAATCAAGAAAGCCACCAAACTCGTTGATATACAACATCATGCAGTTAAGCAGTGGATTAAGGGAGGTCGGGTTAAGATTGGATATATTCCAGCAGCTAACATGGCTGCAGATGGGTTGACGAAACCACTCGATCCCCAGAAGATACCCGAATTTAGGTCAATGGTCGGAGGACAAGTTGCACGAACACCATGCCACGAGAACCCATTCACTTCTAGAATTCGGGAGAGTGGGGGATTCGCACACTAAATTTCAATGCCTCGGGCACTAAGGAGTCAGGCTAATCAATCACAATCACATCTGGCAACAATCATAGACCACACCCTCTGCAGTCTGGTGTAGTCTACCTACCACTAACGATTTGAACGCGTACACTACAAACTACGTAAGTTGGACGGTTTGCACGCTATATTGATACCATCTATCAAATTTCTAAAGTACCTGCTAACAATTCGACGGCAAAGATGTCCGTGGAGCCTTCTCCTCCTAACCCCACTGATCCTCTCCTCGGCCTTCCTGCTGCCGCTGCTGCTGCCCCTCCCTCCAAACCTTCTGGTAACTCATCTATCCTCCTTGATTGACCCCCTGATGATCATCGACTTGTTGCTGGGCCATTATACGATACTCTGGGAGAACTAGAATCAGATCTCAAGTCGTGGGCAAAAGATAACGGCTTTGCCATTGCACGATGTCGGTCAAAGAGCTATAAGAATAAACTAATACGGGTTGACTATATATGTGTGAAAGGGAAAATCAGGCCATCTGTCCGACGGAGCCGCGAGGCATCTATACAAAGAGCAGACTGCCAGTGGGTTATTATTGCCAATGCCTTAGCAAGAGATAACCGTCTCTGGCGTCTCACGATACCGGAAAACAGTCGTCATACAAGCCATAAAGCTGTAGCCCACCCTGCTGCTTTGGCTGCACTTCGTGAACTTACTGATGATATGAAGCAGTTAATCGAGTCCATGTCAGCAATTCCATCAATTCAACCACGGGATATTTCTACTGTGCTTCGAAAGCAATTCCCTAATGCTATTTTTATAGCCAAAGACATCAACAATTTCCGAGAAAATCTACGAAGGAACGCTCTCAAGCTGGGATATGGAGACAATTTAAGACAAAGGAAAGACAGTAACACGGCAAATAACACTGCCAATATCACCACAGGAAGCATCACAGGGGGCATTACAGAAGGCAGAGGGAGGGGGGTGAAGGGGAGGATGCTGTATACAACACTCGGTGCAAGAGGTCCAAATTAGACTTTCTTGGATTGAGGAGGAAAGGGGTGTCGTAAGGTGGAGCTAACACGGCTATGTGCTTTTGTCCTCTTCCCGTTCCAGTCGCCTAGACACACTCTGTCCAAGTTGTTGTGTCTAGGTTATACAGGTTTCCAGTTCCAGTTTCCTAAAACACTCTTCGCAGTCATTCTGTCGGAAGATCCAACCCCTTCCAGCTGCTGTATCCCAGACACACCCTGTCCAAGTCATTGTGTCTAGGTTAAACAGGTTCCCAGCTCCTGTTTCCTAAAAACGCCCTGTTCAATCAATCACAGTATCAGGCCCCCCGCTCTTAATACTTGTTCCAAAAAGGCATTTGCTATCGCCTAAACTTATGCAGGTAGCTTGTCGCATACTCAGAGTGGTGGAGACTCAACAAGATCCGCTTGCCCTAGCTATAACCGCCTGAAGTTGGCCTTAGACCAACACCACTGTATGACAGTAGTCTCCAGAAATCTAGTCTCTGGGCTCTATTAGCACGACCAACCTCTTTCAGTTTCATAGGAACCATCGTATCTTCTCCTCTCTGTGATATCTTTAGAATAAATAACGAACTTGGATGTAATTCTTGCATCTTTTGTTGACACCGCTTACCCAAGCCGCGCCATTCCTAGCCCCCTCGTGGCGTGTTAGCATCTGCCCTTCCTTCTTATCTTTATTCCCGGGGTTGATGGGCAGATACGGGACACTCCAAGGCTGAAACCAAAGTTTTTTGGTCTTGAGGTGTAGGGACGAGCAAGTCTGAAATTCGCCAGGTTGCACAACGCTGACCCTTGGAAGGACTCTTCACATGTAAGCCGTCGTGCCAAAGGTTGAAAGTGTAGACTCTAAAACGGTCGGAACACTCAATATATTTTCTAAATCAAAACGTGGCAAGAACATTTTAGGGTATCACTTGTCATTTAGCTCTAGTCCCAGTCACTCCCATGGCCGCCCTCACCCTCGCCCTCCCAACTATCCATAGTGCCAGAGTCCCTTTAGCCCGAGATAGTTTCCAAGCCAATAGTAACGGCGGTATGTAAAATTTCGAAGCTACTGATGCGTTTGGAGGGATAGTTCCAGCCTTCATCAAATGGAAGGCGCTCCTGCTCAAACAGAGTCTTGATCCACGCAAGGTTAGCGCCTTCGCCATTGCGGAAGACAAGCCAGAGAACAGCAGCATCAGTTAGGGAGCGCATATTAGCCTCCTGGCTTAGAGCACGAGCAGGGTCGTTGAGAGGATCTGAATCCTGGCGGAATTTAATGGCCCGGCCAAGCTGCATCGTGCTGACAAACGGGGTGTTGAAGAAGCTACTGACAGTAGTCCATATCCGAATATCAAAAGACCAATTGTTACCGCTCTGAGAATTGTCCCGACTTAAAGAGCAATCATGCTCAATGGCTATGATAAAGCACCAGGGTTAATAAAGACATTGTAGGTCTCAGAGAAAAAGACGAGGGGTGCCGAAGCAAAACATACCATCATGAGCATTAAGATCATCTAGGTTGAAGGTCCCTGCCTTGCCGGTGGAGGAAATTTTCAAAGCCTCCTTACCGCCAAGAGTGTCTACGCCAGCCATGTCTACGCCTGTGACCTTCCGCATGACATCATAGAGCTGAGACTCGGAAATATCGCGGCCGTTGCGGGGGAGATAGCCATGGTTAGCCAGGCTGTTTAGCATAGGGCAAGGCGAGCGAACTACGAGGAAAAAAACGTATAAGCTATGCACCCTTACTTGAAGTCATTGTCCATGAACCGCTTACCATCGCCTTCTTTGGGAGGAATCCACTGGTTAGGATTATCCTCTTCGATGTCACCAGGAATGTTACTCTTGTCAGTATTGCTGATATGGCCAACAAGGCTATTTTCTGGAGAAAAGCTGGGATAGGCAAGGACCTGAGACACGCTGCCTAGGGCTAGAATGGAAGCAGTGATAGAAAACTGCATGTTGATAGGAGGGAGCTAAGGAATGAATGGCTGTAAAGAGATGACTGCGATGAGGGAAAGGAAGGATCAAGAGCAAACTGCAAATGGCTCAGGTTGGTGTTCTCTCTACAGTCTAGGAATTCAGGGGATCACAACCTTTTAATCTATTGCGTCTCTATTTGGATAGTACAGCCACTGTAATAACAGCACAGGCCCGAAAAGTGTCTATTCTTCAGTGACTAGTCGACGCTTTTACATTACATTGCTTGCATGCAGGGCGGGAGCCGGGCTAGCAGAATAACCTCCATACGAAGAAGACGAGTGCTCGGGTCAGAGTAAGCCATAGCCAAGCGCCGGACAGTGGCACGATAACACAGGCGCATCATGACCTCCTCGCTACATCCCATAACGGGGCCTGCCCCTTTGTGATTAGCTCAAGTCTAGCTTAGGGTAAAGAGAGCGAGCAGGCCAAGTAATGCCATGTTTTTGTTTTGCGCTGGCTGGACAATGCTCAGTTAAGCGGCATGAAGGAGAAGGAGAGAAATCCCATAACTGTCATATACATATATGCGATTAAGGTATAGAATGGCTGTCTCCATATGCCTTCGTAAACGCGTTGTGTTATTTTGAGATGTCAAAATGGCAGAAGGTATGGACTATTCAACATAAGTTCTAAAAATACATGGCATTGTTTGTTGTCCAAGTCCAATCTCAGCACGGACAATGAATGACATGGATCTGAGTTTTCAGTAGAGCAGAGCATGCTCCTCTAGTCATGATAGCCCTGTACTAGAAAAATAGCAACTATTACTAACCTGCAAAATCGGTGATTCCATTCGCCCAAGGATGAAAGATGATGCTATTCAGTTATTTGCTTCTTTTTTTATTCCCTGTTAAGATAGCCTTGGTACGTTCCGGATAATCCCCGGGTGAATTGATAAGAATCTAGCTTATCGGAGCAACTTGGAAGAAAAGAGAAGTGCATCACTGTTTAGGTTGGTGACTAAATAACCCTAAATCCTATTGCAATCTATGCTGCTATAAAAGCCTTGCCCGCTACAAAGAAATAACAGGGTCGAGGCTGAGCGATGAGATAATCTCATGTGGCTGTCGACGAAAGAGAGTATGCCACCTTGGCTTTTGTATCCTACTGAGGGTGTACTTTTCTGAGAAGGTTTCCTACTTGGCTAATGGCAGCTTTCTCGATTAGTGAGCACAAAGGGATGATGTAATACTTGTGCGTCTACGAGATGGTGAGTTTTGGGAGCAAGGTGTTGAGAAAACTTCCACGGGGTCCCGGATAAGGTTCGGGTAAACAGGTAAGACGGGGTGGGTGTCTTATCTGAGAAAAAAGGGGAAAGAGGTGTGAGTAAACAGACTTTTCATTTAACTTAAATAAAATATTTAAGAGCCAATTTAACAGTTGTAGTATTTTGACTTTGCATTGATTTATTAAGAAGTTAAGTTCTATCACCGTGCACAACTATGTCGGGGTATTTTATGCTAGGGTTTACCCAGTGTTAATCCGGCTAAAGGCGGATTCTCCACAAGGTGGGCTGAGCTTGAGCTCTGTTGTAGACTCAGAGCAGGTAGATATTATGTTGTGGAGATTCCGCTCGGAATAACACCGGGTAAATACATGGCACACGATTGTTGTGACGAGATTTAGAACCTAGTCCTTAAACAACTCCAATAATACAAACATATGCCACAACGAGTTATGAGCCCGGCGCTTTGAGCAGTTTGAGGACCTCCACGAAAGTAACGACACACCAGATGTATACAACATTCATCAACGATCCACCCATCGAATACACCGATATAAATCTACACGAAAGAGAACATTTGATCATACACACCCAAAGCATATATCGGTTCAACATCCTGTCTCAGAAGCAGAGCCGAAACCATCCGGCAATTATATGTTTCAAGATCTTCCGAAACTAGACAATATCAACTGGGAGAAGTGGTCGAGATAGACGACCAGAAACCCCAAGGAATCCAGCCTCCTTTACCTATCTAAAGGCTTAGAAGAAGAAGAGCTCTAGGTGGCGATGGGCATCAGTATCCACAGCATCTTCGTCGACCTCGAAAAGGACATGAGGAAAGAGTGGAAGGTTGGTGATCGAGCATAAACCAGATGGTACAGCTTGAGAACTAAACTCTCCAACTACCAAGGGATGAGTGACCTGTCAAAAGACCCGACAACCGACCACTTTCTAGCAATGTTTGTCATCAGGTATTGGATGATGCACATGCCAACTCGCATCGCAAACTTGTTTGAAAGACACACATATCCAACTCTAGGCTACTGGAACGATGTGATGGAAAGAATTGACTACGATTTGGAAAGTCTGTTAAATGACAACCCATCCCATAAACGGGCTGAAAACTCCAAAGCCCGCCGAAAGAAGAGACGAGAAGGCCCAGAGTGCGTAACATGACGCTTCCGAATAAAACACTATCAGGTACGAGAGCCCCGAGCTACTGGATCGTAGACAGTTGCAGCACAGATAATCGCACAGGCGATCTAACTAAGATTCACAGGCCCTGAAAAATAGACCCCATTCCGGCCTACTAGGGCGGACTTCGACTGGTAACCAGAACGCTAGGATATGCCAAGATCAATGTGGGGTTCGCGGTAGCCACAGAAGTGTATTTCGTTGAAGGGCCTGATCGAAAGGTATTGTCTGTAAAAAGAATTCGCGCACCAGGACTGAAAGTTGTGGCAGGGGAAAAAGGCGCATACATCAGCAGAGGTTCAAAACGGACCTGCTCCAACGAAACTAGCGATCTCTACACCTTACCATACCCCAGAAGTAAGAGAACGATAGAGACACACATGACATACCAAGAAGCTCATGAGAAATTCGGCCATGCAGACGAGCATAAATGAGGAAAATGCGATGCGAAACCAATCGGCAGACAAGGACTACATCCAGCTCGACCCGAAGCCATTGGGATATCAATTGCAACCATGCAGTGAAGGGAAAATCACTAAAACAAATGGTCACTCCCACACTCTTGCAGCCCAGGAACCTCTCGATCTAATTCACATGGACGCATCAGGTAACCATCCCATTGGATTAAACGTGGCGAAATACTACATCATTTTGGTAGACGCCGCCTCAAGATACAAATGGGTCATGCCTATTCAGAACAGGAGAGAAATCGCGAACATCCTGAACGAGCAATCAGGACGATAAACGACTCGGTCCGCATATTGCTTGCAGACTCATCAATACCCACAAAATTCTAGCCATATGTAGCTGTGAAAACTCGGCTTCTGTCGGCAGTATTTCTCCAACAGAACCAAGGGCTAGTGATGCAGTCTCCACCAGCGTAACCCTTCTCACTGAACCTGAATATCCTGAGCTCGAAGACCCTCAGTATGAGCAGAAATATTGCCTATTTGCTTTTAAGTTGAAGAAGTACGAGACGCAACAAAAGGCTCTACAAACCATCGCTGATTTCATCGATCAAACGGTCTCTGGTAATCTTAGCACGCTCCTTCTCACAGACAAGTACACAGTCAAGGATCAAATCGCTGCCCTACACGACCGCTTCAAGTTGTCTACCATTGAGAAGAACAAACAAGCACGCGAAGTCCGGAAGAAGGCTCTTCAGACACAAAGAAGCAGAGTCTTGAGACATGGTTCAACAATTTACTAGCAGCCCATACAAAGCTCACAAAACTCGGACTGTCAGAAGCTGAGAATACCAGCGCTGTTGAAGCACTGCTGTCATCCGTCAGTCCCATCGCACCAACTGGTTGGGTCGAACGGGTGGTTAGCCGCCAGATAGAGGGTGAAAACGTCATCTTTGCAGATCTTCTTGCCAAGTTCAGACAAGAGCATCAAATGGTCAACGCTCTAAGGGCTACACAGCCACAGACGGGGGCCTTTGCCACAAATACAGACCAGTCGAAGCAAAAACCTGTGGAGAAACCATGCCTATGTGGAGATATGCATCGGTTCAGTGCTTGCCCCTACCTCCACCCAGTACTCCGCACCACGGAATGGAAGACGAACCAGCAAATTCAAGACACAATAGATCAGAAGCTCAGTGATAGCTGGAAGCTGCGCAAATCAGTCGAGAACTCGAAAAAATACGCCCAGAAACCGAAATTCAGACAGAATAAACCAGAAAAGCCGTCGAACACGAGTACGGGCATCGACATCAAGAAGGCCTTTGTGGCATCAACAGCAGGGGCGTTCTCAGTTCACCATCGCGATCATTTTGATCTTCTTAGAGACAGCTGGATCTATGACACCGGTTCTGATGTCCATGTCACGAACACACGAATGGGCTTCACGGAGACACGCAAGGTGCACAGTGAGTGGCTAGCTGCTGGCAATCAGAAGGTCGAGATCAAAGCCTACGGAGAAGTTGTTATACCAATCAGTGGCCCTATGAAGACCGAATATATCAAGCTCACCAATGTCGCTTATGTGCCGGACTTCCTGACCAATCTAGTGTCCAACAATTTGCTTAAAGCTGGCGGTGTCTATCTCAATACACGCGAAAATGTACTGTTCTCCGACGACGAACCTGTTTTTGCGCGCCTGCGTGAACTAAATGGCCACCTATTCGTCAACTTTGGCCATACACCAATGCAGCTCTTTCAGAGCAGCACATTTGCAGTCACCAGCGCAGCACCCCACAAGCCTATCACGGCCACAGAATATCGCTGGCATCAGGCGCTTGGCCGCCCTGGCCCTGATGTAATGGAACATCTAGTCAAATCAGTTGATGGCGTGAAGGGGGTGGAATCTGGACCGACTACAATTGAGTGCCAGGCCCGTGCGCTATCGAAAGCACACGCAATCGTCTCTCGCCGATCGAATAAAAATGAGATACGCGCAATCAATCCATTTGATAGAGTCTCATTCGATTTCATCCAGATGGACCGCGCCTACAATGGTATGGAATGGGCGCTTCACCTAGTTGATCAGATCACTCATACACAATGGCTTTAGCCTCTGCGTTGGCGCAAGGAGGTTGTGCCACATCTTCGCGCGTTCATTCTTCTAGCTCACAATCAGTATGACCGTAATGTCAAATGTTTTCGCTCCAACAATGATTGGGCGCTCTTAGGGGCACCATGTCGTGAACTCACCCAGGAATTTGGCATCATTACCGAATCAAGTGCCAATTCTACACAAGCGCAGAATGGTCGTGCTGAAAATGCCGGAAGAATGATAGTACAGAAGGCTCGTACGCTTCGCGGACCTCTTCCGCATGGTCTATAGCCAGAAGTTATGGAAGCAGCCATCTATCTGCTGAATCGTACTCCAACCCGTACACTCGCAGTCGAGGACGAAGGCAAACTCAGATACCGAACACCCTTTGAAGCGCTACACGGATACAAACCTTCACTTGCCCACATACGCCCGTATGGGTGCAAGACCTACCTGCCAATTCACAAGATACCCCACCGAATGAAGCTTCAATATCGTGCGCATATTGGTTATCTTGTCGGATACCAATCAACCAACATCTTCCAGATTTGGGTGCCGAATCAACAAACGATTCGTCTACTCAAGGCCCCAGACGGTACGGTGCGCCACGCAACACTAACCAAGGCCTACTTAAGCAAATTATTCTCGGCAGGAATCGTAGAAAGAAAGAACTAAGCTTTTTTACCAGACAGATCACAGTATTGCTTCCCGATAGTTAGGCAGCGATACAGGATCTAGGCAAGGCTAAGAATTACCAAACATTTCCTACACGATCGAACATTGTGATCTGTACGATACGTCCCCAGAAGAGCGAGACATCCCGACACACCATATACTTAGTACGGAAAAGACATGCACCCTCATGTATTTAAATAGCTTGTAGAAGTACTCTTTAGAACAGAAATGCAAGATCAACTTCCCGCACATTCTCGTCCCCAGTCCTTACTTGGACTCTGATTTCTCGCCCGTTGATTATCTCAGTAGCTATCCACGCAGCCTACATGGCTAACAGCAAAAATCAAAGGCAAAATGTCGCCGTTCGAGATGTTCTTCAGCATAGCCCCAAGCATGATGCACATTCACGGATGGGGCTGCAAAGTCATCTTCCACAAAGACCACAGCAAGAACACCAAAGCCGCCATAAACCCAGTCTCATCAAAGTTGTAAATATTCACAAGGGTGATGCCATGCTTGGCGATTCTGTCCTCCACGAGCCTGAACCAATCGCGAATAATAGTGGGATCTTCGCATTTGGCTCTTTGATAGTCGTATCTACGATTGAATCGCGTCTTGGGGTCTTGTTGTCGCTGGACGAAGTTGGAAGCCTGGCGCTTGCCAACAGGTGACGCGTTGCGGTCGGCGAGCAGTTTATTGGCCATTTCTTCAACACCACGAAGTCGCGGAGGAAATCTTCGCGAATTCAGGTCGAGAATGAATTGTACAAAAGTCTGTTCTCCTATATAAGATAGTTGTCGTGATTTGGGGATCCAGTCATGCCGAGATTGAATGCCATTGTGCCGGCGAGGTAACTTGTAATAGCCCACTTCGTATGTCTTTGCGGCCTGTCGGAGACTTGATATTCCGTCATTTTGAGGGGCTTGAAGAGCAAGAAGTATATTACCCTCGTCATTTGGTTGATGGCATATTGAATGGTTGAGAATTGATTGATCAAATGGAAGAAAGTAAAGTTGTTTGATTTGTGGTGCGCATGCTTATCGTGTATGTTGGTTGTTGGCAACCCAAGTCAGGATTACCAGGATTGCCGACCCTGATCTAGCTCGCCTAAACGTTAGGATTGGTATCAGACATAAAGGGCCTTCTTCCAAGGCCTATGTGTTTGGTCTAGACATCATGGCAGTGATGGATATAGAAATCGGTCGAGATCTGCTCTTTAAGCAAGAATTAGATAGACACAGAACATTACCAATAATCACTTATTCCTTCTTCTTCCCATTCAAGGACGTTCAGTGCGTCCTCCTAAGATTCACTGTTATTAGTTAATTACGTAATTTACCAGTGAGCGGAACACTCCACTCAGATTTCCACACTTCCACCCTTCAAACCACTTTGTTCAAGCCACTCATAATGTCTTCAAATTCTAGAGAAGCCAGTCTAGTTCTTGCTGCCACCGCTATCAAACAAAACCCAAAGCTCAGTATTCGAGAGGCTGCCAAGATCTGTAGTCATTCTTAGCACCTTACACGCCAGAATGAAGGCAAGACGCGCTCGACAGGATATACGCGCCAGCTCTACGAGATTGACTCTACCCAAAACGGAGACTCTAGTCAAGTTCATTCTTGACCTAGATTTGCGAGGAATTCCCCTTTGGCTTAGTGGTGTTGAAGAAGTAGCCAACCTCCTCTCAGAATGCAATGTGGGACATGCCAGGCAGCATTGGGCTTCACACTTCGTCCAGCGACAACCAAAGCTCAAGGATTGTTTGAATCACACATACAGCTGGCGTCTCATGACCTTTAGGCAGTCTTGTTGGAGTTGGATGTCAAGTTACAGGCTCCAACACCGACCGGCTCTCTTCCTGAAGGGACCGGCACTTGGGTCTCCTTGACGCCACACAAGTCACTGCGAGTAGCAAATGGGACACTCAGCAAACGCCGGAGAGCCAAAAAGACACACATACGGCAAGGAGGAGCCCTTGCTGTCGGTTATGCTCAAGAGATTCCAGCTCAAAAGGATGTTGATCAGCAGGTGGCTCAAGAAAAGCGACAGAATGGTGATCGGTCGAAACGGACTGCGGCAGGCATTCGGCACCGTTGAAATTATGGGAAGACAGGCCATAATGCAAGAAGCTGTAGAATCATCTGGCAAATCTAACTGTAGTTATTTTAAATATATTTCTTTCGTTATTATATCACAATGGAATAACGAAGGCGAGGGGTATTGGGAAATGTTGCTCATTGGTCTGTTCCGCCACTGGTGAATTACGTTGGTTGAGGAATCAATTGGTCAAATGGGAGGTTAGATTGATGAGAGGAAAGTGCGACGCATACGAGCCTGCGGTGCGTGCTTATCATATATATTATCTCATAGTCGAAGTACTCGGGGGGGGGACGAAGGAGAGGAGCGGGGGCATCAATACACGAAGTTTCACAACAAGCCCTGCACTTTAGGGACTAGCAAGCAGAAAGCTGGCACTAAGCCGTCGCTATTACATGTCGTTTCACTGTCACAATTGCTGTTGTATATGGCCACAGGACACTAAAAAGTAAGGCTATGTGTCGTTTTATTGGCCCGTATAGCATGCTGATGGGTAACATGAGTTGAGGATTCAGCAACGTCGTACGGAGTTAGCGGCCGAGAAATAGCGCACCCAGACTCGCATGTAAGGCTTTATTCATGTGCTACAGGCATCACAAGGCAGGCGTCCGGTCGAGTACCATCTGGGTGCTCAGTTTAGGCCTCAAGTCATGTCAGCGGAGATAAAATATCCAAGGCCGGGAAACAAGGATGTCATAGGCTGGCTCCGTGCTAGTCAAGGATTTCACATTAGTTTCGCTGTCACCACTCTTCGCGCCGTACACTTAAAAATAAACCAAAATTCTATTATGTAAACTAATAGTATTTGTCTGCTAAACCGCAAGAATGATCACGCCGCAGAATTCAAGCACAAACTAAGAAGAAACACATATCCTATGGGCTCGGGTCTAGCAATCGTGCTACTGGAGTCGCCCTACACGTTTTGAAATAGTCCGGAGACTTTCAGTGACGAATCACCTAGTATGAAGTAACAGAACCACCTTGGGGCTGGGACGGGTTGGAGGAGCTACTTTCAACTTTGGCGCCTCGCTTGAAGCCCGAAAGTGTTAAAGATCCATCACTGGGAGGGTTAATGACACCAACAGCGCCCTTCATACATTCAGAGCCAGCACCATCGTAGTACCAAATAGGATTTTTATCCTTAATTGTAATGACAAAGGCTTCCGAGTTCTGATGATTACTGTCACTAGTGGCAAAGAAGCCAGAAGCAAAACCACCATTATGTTGGCAAGGGTTATAATAGTCGGCCTCAACAACAGAGTGTAGGCCTGACAAGAAGTGGAATTCAATCTTGTCACCAACATCGGCCCACAGCGTCGCGGGGCTAATCTTGTTGTCGCCACCAATCCAGACAGTTCGAGTCTGGTAGTAGTCATCATCAGAGTCAGACGTAGGGGCTGCCATGACGACAGTGGCAGCAAGAAGGGCGGTTACAGCGAAACGCATATTGAAGACTTGGAAGAAAAGAAGTGGAAAGAAAGAAGAAAAGCGAAGATGTAGAGTAGACTGAGGGGGTCCAAAGAGGCAAGCTGAGAGAGAAAGAAGAGTGTAGAGATGAAAGTGATGAGCGTAGTGAAAGAAGAGACTGAAGTGTTGAGGTAGCGGCTAGCACGATATTTATATCTTAACAAGCTCCGGATCTCCAGACCACTCGGTTGCTACATCCTTTTTCTTTCCGGCTTCAACGACGGCCTTGGCCATTACCTCTAGAATACATGGGTTTCACGATGGGCCGTATGATGCTAGCTCCTAGAGTAAAGTTAGATGGCGGCAATATCCATCGTTGTATACAAGGTTAAGGACTGCAAGCCATATAGTGGCTTGAGTGCTTAACGCTCTCAGCATGGAAGAATTGTTGGTTAGCAAAAGTGCGCTGATGCGGTAGGACTAGCCAATCAACGGCCTGCTCTAGACTCGACATTCCCTTTCTTTGTTCAGAATTTAGCCCGTACACATGCTTCACGGTGGGTTCCACGGCCAGGAACAGATAGAATACAAGCATGGGAACTGTGCGTGCATCTAACTACCGGCACCTCACGTGGCGCTATGACAGAATCGGCTATCATGCATACTGTCTTACAACTCATAAGGTAGCCTAACGCCATGCCACTCAAATATTTACAAATGGCTTGATATAGGCTTTGGGCAAGCCGTAGTCAGTTCTCCATGGTCCCAGCAACACTCTACCTTATATATAAAAAGCACGCGAGAAGGTAAAAGAGCCGAGTGATAGTGGATGATGGACATGCAGCTAGATACTCACCGCCGAGCCTTTACCTGGTTGCTCACAATTGCACTAGTTTCAAGTTAACCTTTGGCTAGATAAAACAGTCTAATGGCTAGATAATTAGGGTGGCGAAGAGCCAGGCAAAGGCAAATACAGTAGTCGCTGTCCCGTCTTTGTAGTTTCCCATAGACGTCAAGTCAAGTAAAGAGTGAGGCCAGTCTACATTGTAGAACCTACCACTCATTCCAAGATCGCCGGCTTCGTCCAATGGACTAGGATTTGGGCGCACTGGCTCAAAACTAGACTTGGATGACCTTGCTATCCATCCCCCTTTTGTGTGGTACTATGCACAAGGTTTGATAGCACTGACCCATCCAAAAAAAACGGACTTGAGGGGAATCATGCGCAAATGAGTAACCTAGCGGTGGCTAGAAGACACAACATTCATTGACTAAGGATAGGGAATCCCCCGCTGTTGTTAGGATTGCAGTGAGTTCGCCGTTATATCTGCGTAGTACATACAGTATGCTCAAGCATCCCATGGTGCCACGTCATGTCCAACGTGTGGTGCATGTAATGGCGATAAGGAATAGGGAGGAGTGGCTGACAACGAACTGTACGGCCGTAAGACTGCAACACTTTATCACTACAAACAATGAGATCCTAGGGGTGAGCTAGATACTTCAGAAACAGTCGAAGGCCTCTGTCATGAGCACACCAGGCATGCATAATAATGCTAGCCGGGCTTTTCTTAGGTTGATAAATTGTAATTGGAAGGATGTCGATCAATGACAGGCTTATTTTGTTGATTCCAGGAGTTATAGCCGAGTCCATTCTTACAAGTTATAAGTACGTGACAAATAGAAATAAGAAGGGAAATATTAATGAAATAATATAAAGAACAAAATAGCAGGATATGGCGGAGAAGGAAAAGATCACTGCTATATCGGATGCGCCACGCCACGCCACAGCATTGCTTGCTATTCACCGCCGCCTATTGCTGCAAGCAGGCGACACAATCAACATACACGGCTCTGTGAGCATCGTCTTCATTTAACAAGCACTTACCACGCTGGGCTCAAGCCTGGAGAGTTGCTTGATCAAAGAGCTGGTCGTTAGGTCTAAGACAGGGCTCTTGAAACCCAAGCACATTTTTCCGTTTCTGTTTCTGGCTCTTTACCATGTCACTATGAGCTCAAGAGTTTCCACACAATTCTCATGTTATCTATGTCAGTGAGGAAATGGGATACTACTCTCTTGCTCCCTAGCTAGTGAAGATGTACAAATGGCATCCTGTATAATTGAACCCTAGATCTGGAGAGTCTTAGCCCCACGGTGGCCTTGTACCAAGTCAGCCGCGTACAACACCATTAAGTGCGCGCCTATGCACAGGCAGCTCTGATAAAGCTATCATACCACTAACCATTCTTGCTGTGGACATTCCAACTCTACTCGGAATAACATAGGGTGAATGCGTGGTGTAGATACGTGGTATACGCTGTTGTGAAGAGATTTAGAACTCAGTCCTTAATTAACTTGAATAACAAACACATGTCACAACAATTCTCATATTAAGAGCATTGGCCCTACTACCCATGTGATTCTCCTCTCTTGGCTTACTAATTGGGCCGTCTGCCTTCGGACTGCTAAATCCTAACTCCCGATATCCTTCCGAACCAAATAACCCTGGTATGTCAAAGCTCAGAATTATTGTTGTTAATACTTGCGAGGAGTTCCCTGCACCATCTTCACTGCTCCAGAAAGAAGAAACTGCACGCGATTTCAGTTGTAGCTCACGGCACATCGTGCTTATGGCATTATTCTTGTGTGGATTCTCTTAACCAACCACGGTTTCGCCGGCACCAATGCTCTTGCTTCCGTTCTTCCATATTTCCATCTGCATCTGAGCAGTTATATCTAACATGCCGGTGATGAGGTATCATCCCATAGCAAGCATAAGCATGCATGTCAAGAAGAAATAGGGAACAAGGGAAGGGGGGCTTAGTGACACTGGATTGCAATCTGCAAGACTCTAACCTCTCCTTGCACTGCTAGAGACAATACAATCAATACGTAGTCTAAGGCGTGCTAAATATGTGTGTTGTGGGTCGAGTGTCGCCCTCCGGGGCACAAGCGTCCACTCGCTATAGTGATTATGCTATTGTCAAAGCTTTTATTACACGAACCGGTAGTAAGTAATACGGGTGATGGGGGAGGGAGGGCTTATGGCTCATGCAAGACTTTTCATGTTTTATATCCGAGGCCCCAAAAAAGAAGCTCTGCTCTTCGCCATCTACGATAGCAAGAAGGAAAGAAAGACCCAGTCAAACCAGCAAGTAACGCTTTAGTAACTATCGGTCTCGCATTCAAAGAGAACCCTATGACTAACAGGAACACAGGATCATAGAGGACTGATCCACCCCGCGCAACGCCATACCCACGCATCAGCACCAAGATGGAGGCTCGTTAGTCTGCCACCTAGTGCCGAATGAGCAAAAGAATTGTAGCCAACATATGTCGCCCTGCAAAGTATGCCCCTTGTGAACGAGGCCTGTAATATTTGTTCCAAGGCCCTAGCGGTCTAAAAAAGGTCCCCCCCTTTGTAGTTGTACTAGTTCCATTTTACAACCTCTCTTTCTCCCTCCATTCAAGAAAGTCGACTTTGGGCCTCTTGCGCTGAGTATTGCATGCTGCCTTCTGCAGTGTCTCTTGTGGTGCCTTCTTTGGCGATATCGGCAGTGTTATTTGCCGTATTTCCACCTTCCCTTTGCCTTCAATTATCTCCATACCCACTGATCCATCGCCACAAGGCTATCGCTATACTCTCATTGACTGAGTTGGTGCTGTACTGAGGCAGTTGTATAGTGGCAGCCTTGGCTTGGCATCGACTGTATAACAGGGGCTGGCGATGGGATGATTGCTCGGCTTTCGTAGACAGACTGGGGCAATGGAAAGACACTTATTTCATCTTCGCTGAAGGTTGCAGTCTTTCGAGGGCGCCCACGCCCGTGTTGAATAACTCCTAGCTCGCCCTAAATTAAGAAGACATCGTTGTCTTTAGTGATGGTGTCTCTAGCCACTAGTACGAGTCAATTTCGAGCTTTATAATAGCTTCTTTGCTGTCTGTTTTTGCCAGAGTTGTGTAGGCACAAGGTAAGCTGTATTGCTTCCTACAAAGGCCAGAACAAGAGTGTTTAAGGGGCATATGTCAGTGACCCAAGTCAGGATTACCAGGATATCTGCCCCTGATCCAGTCCAGCTGAACTTTAGGGTTAGAATCAGACATAGAGGACCTTCTTCCAAGGCATATGTCTTTAGTCTAGACATGGTAGTGATGGATATATACGTCGGTTGAGATCCGCTCTTCAAGTGAGGATTAGCAAGCCACATTCAACAATCATCAATCACTCATTCTTTATTCTCTCCATTCTAGGACATTCAGTGCGACCTCCTAATGTCTACTGTTAGCATACCAGTAGGTAGACCTGAAGTCTTTACGCCTGCAACTCAGCGGTGTTGCCCAGCAAGAAAATCAACACAGGCATACAGTACTTGGTGAGGGATATTGTCAAGCTTATTTGCTGCATTGTTAGCGGGTACTTGAGAAATTCGATAGTTAGTACCGGTAACTTATATGCATAGGAATTCGGAAAAAAGTCCCGCAACTCTCCTTACTTTCCCTTATTCAACTATGTCTCGACCACCAAGTAGGCCACAGTTAAGTAAAGAAAAAGATACAAGTCTCTCTCTTCAGGCCCTTCGCAATGACCCAAAATTACGCATCTATCGCGCTGCAAGCATATACGAAGCACCGCCTAGGACCCTCTATGGTCGACATCATGGCAAACCTTCTCGAGGCGATACTGTCCTTAAATAGCGCAAACTATCTGATCCAGAGGAACGGATTATTGCTGAATACATTATCGACCTAGGCTCTCGAGGGTTCCTCCCGGCTTCGTGGTGTAGAAGAAATGACCAACCGACTGCTTGCCGACTGCGAGGCGTCACGCGTCAGTAAGCGCTGAGCTTCTAACTTCATCAAACGACAAGCGGACCTCACAACGTGTTTCAATCGTAGATATGACCACGAGAGGGCTAAATGCAAATATCCAGCTCTTATTCACGATTGGATTAGGCTTGTGGAAAGCGCAATTGCGAAGTGTGGTATTAACCTAGCTGACATCTATAACTTTGATCAGACTGGCTTTACCTTGGGCATTCTTGTAAGGGGGGTGGCTGTCACGGGTATGGAAAGACATGAAAGGCGAAACCAGTTCAGCCAGGAGACCGAGAATGTGTTACAGTTATCCAGGCGATCAATGCAGAGGGCCGGGAAATCGCGCTGTTCATCGTGGTTGCAGGCCAATATCACAATCACGCTAACTGGTACCAAGAACGCAACCTCCCGGACGATTGGGCTATTGGGACAACTCACAACGACTGGGCAAATAATGATACAGGTCTTGAGTGGCTAAGGCACTTTGATCAACCCACTGTAGCTCGATCAACTGGTCGCTCCCGGCTTCTAATTCTCGATGGGGATGACAGCTATCACTTGGTCGAATTTGAGAAATATGGTGAAGTCAACCACATCATCACGTTGTGTATGCCACTTCATTCGTCTCACCTACTTTAGCCTCTTGACGTCGGATGCTTTGGACCACTCAAGAATGGCTATGATCGAGAAATTAAGCATCTAACCAGGTGCTTGATAGCCTGCCTACGTTTCCAAGACTGATTTCTTTCTAGCCTTTTATGCTGCCCACCAAGCAGCTATGACAGAAAGTAATATCAATGGCGACTTGAAAGGGGCTGGGGTTTTTCTAGTGAATGGGGAAAGTGTGGTATCAAATCTTGAGGCCCTGACGACATTAACCAATAGAGCAAAAGCGGTACTGCATCAGAACACCTTATTAGAGTCTGAGGTTCAGGACCTTCGACAGGCAAATGAGATCCTTGGCAAGCGGCGCAGAGCCAAAACAGCCCGACTACGAAGTGAGGGGGAGATGACTGTAGGTGAGGGGAAGGATAAAATTGACTAGGAAGATGTTGATGCGCAGTTGAGGGCGGCATTGTCGAGAGTTGTGAGGGAAAGGCGATGTAGAAGCTGTGGTACAGGTGGCCATAACTCAAGAACATGTCGAACTGCTGTTGAAACATCCAGAAGACAGAATAGCGATCAATTTCAACTGGTTTATGTTTTTGTATGTTCTGAATTTTATACAGGATTCTGTCCGGAGAGTGCCCATTTCTTTCTGACTCCCATGTTTTCCGGCCTTCTATGCATGCACGTTATAATGAACAAACCACCTAGTTTCAGGAATCCTCTGTATCAACTGGTTGAGATCCGCACTTCAACTAAGAATCAGATGGACAAACAACAACTCCAAAACCACAGATCCCTTCTTCTCCCCACCTTAAGCATAATTAGTACGCCCACAAGATTTGTCTTATTAGGTTGAGAGCTTGGACGCTTAGCCATGAATGCGCCTCAGACTACCCTCAGTCACTGCCACACAAAGACAAGCTATCCTTCAGTCACTGTCCCATGGAGACAAACTATCTTTCAGTCCCTGTATCATGAATACAAACTATCCTTCAGTCACTGTCTCATATAGATACACTTTCCTTCAGTCAGTCTACTCCGTTGAACATGCCTCTTCCTACAATGGAACTTCTGCGCATTCTCGAGCGGGTTTGCGGAAGACTATGGTCTTGCCGACTATCTTCGCACTCGCCTTGACACTACTGGTGAGGAGGAATACCTCAAGCTCCAAAATGGCCCTGCGAAAGCACTCTGGGCGAAGCGATTTTGCCAGGCCTATCTACATGGGAAATTCGAGACCATGTACATCGAAGCCTAACGCTCGTCAAATTGTGGAAAAGCTTGACGAGCATTTTTGTACATCTGGCTAGAAATGATATGACACAGCAGTAGAAACCCGGGAAGACTAGTCCGTGCTGTCGAACCCTCTATTGGTGCTGTTGCTGTCGTCTAGTCACTGCCAAGGAAGACGACAAGAAGAAGACAGGAATTTGTTCTCGCTATCTTAGGGGCGTCCATGATGATCAAGAATTCGGAGAGCACTTGGACAAAAAGAAGGCAGCTGAATCTACAAAATCTGTGACGATTGGACGATCAGTTAGAAGTGCTCTTTTCACCTCCGCTCTATCCTCAATCAAAGGGGACCCCGTTCATCTCGACCTTTGGTTTGTTGACTCATGTGCTTCTTTTCACATGACTAAAAACAGGAGCCTGCTCACAAACTTCAGGCCAATCATGCGAATGCAATATGGGTGGCACGCTTGACAAGAAGTATGTGTAGAGATGGAAGCGATGAGTGTAGTGAAAGAAGAAGAGACTTAAGTCTTGAGGTAGCAGCCAGCTCGAGATTTATGCCTTATCAAGCCTCGGATCTCTAGACTACTCGGTCCCTAGGTTCTTTTTGTCTTTGGTTGATCTCGGCGACGGCCTTGGCCATTTCTTCCAGAATACTTGGTTTCCCTGGCGGGCCATGTGATGCGGACTTCTAATGCGGACTTCTAGAGTGAAGCCTAATGGCGACAATATCCATCGTTGCACGCCACATTAAGAATTGCAACCCGTATAGTGGCTTAAATTAACTCAATGCTCTTAACATGGAAGAATTGTTGGCAAGCAAAAGTGCGCTAATGTGGTAGGACTAGCCAATCAACAGACTGCTCTAGACTCGGCATTCCCTTTCTTTGTTCAGAATTTAGCCTGTACACATGCTTCACGGTGGATTCCACGGCCAGGAACAGATAGAAGACAAGCATGGGAACTGTGCGTGCATCTGACTACCGGCACCTCACATGGCGCTATGACATGATTACTAGCTTGCAATTCACAAAGTAACCTAGCACCATGCCACTCAAACATTGACAAGCTGCTTTAGACAAGCTTTGGGCAAGCCGTGGCCAGTTCTCCATGGTCCCAGCAACACTCTACCTGGACGATATATAAAAAGGTTTGCGCATAAAACGGACCCGAGAAGCCGAAAAAACCGAAAGAGCCGAGTGATAGTGGATTATAGACATGCAGCTAGATGCTCACCGTCGATCCCTTACCTGGTTGCTCGCAATTAACCGAGTTTCAAGTTAAGCTTTAGCCAGATGAAACAGTCTAATAGCTAGCGAAGAGCCAGGCAAAGGCAAATATAATAGTCGCTGTTCAGTCTTGGTAGTTTCTCGTAGACATTAACTAAATCCAAGTTCAATCTCAAGGCACTGTCTATGAGCATCCTTAGCTATGGCAGAGAGTGAGGCGAGTCTACATCATAGAACCTACGACTCGTGCCAAGAGCGCTGGCTACGTCCACTAGACGGACTAGGATTTGGGCGCACTCGCTCAAAACTAGACTTGGATGACCTTGCTATCCCCCTTTTCTGTGGTACTATACATAATGTATAATGTTTGACAGCACTGACCTATCCAAACAAATGGACCTACACTTCAGGGGAGTCATGCGCAATAGGCCAATAAGTAACCCACTGGTGGCCAGAAGACATACCATCCACTGACCACACAGGGTATTGTTAATTAGCTCGTGGATCACCACATGAGGAATACGGCGGATACGGCAAGCGAAAACAACAAAAATATACACCACTGTGCAAAGATTTATGGGACCAAAGGATAGGGAATCTCCCGCTGATGTTAGGATCACAGTGAGTGAATTCGCCGTTATATCTATGTAGTACATACAATAAGCCAATGCATACCATGCCACAGCACCAACTTATCTCCAACGTGTGGCGCAATGGCCATAAGGGATAGGGGGAAGTGGTTAACAACGAACTACAAGGCTGCAAGACTACAGTACTTTACTTCTGGAAACAATGCGATACCCAGACCTAGCATTAGAGGTGAGCTAGATAGCCTCGGGACAGTCGAACGGTTGAGGGGCTCAGTCATGAGCACTCTAGACATGCATAAACAATGTTAGCTTATCCTTTCTCACGTTGACAAACAGCAATAGGAAGGAAGAATGTTGATTAATGATAAGCTTCTTTTTTATTCCAGGACTTATAGCCAGTGGTCCGTTCGTATGAAGTTATAAAATAGGTGACAAAAAGAAATAACGTACTTGATAAGCGAGTGAAGCAAAAGTCTGAACCCTCTTCCTAGAAACCGCAATAAACACACAAAAGACCATTTGATCAACATAAACTATCTGCTAGACTCTTTCCCTGATGTCTCAGCCACTGTCCAGCATGTTCTTGCATCATGACCAGGCTTGCCGCAGACACCATCATGCCGAACCGCCGGTCGTGCCGACCTCCCTAGACTACCACTTCCCGACTATTCAGCTACTACCCGCTCATCCACATGCGATTGGCAAATTGCTCGATTTCATTCCTCTACTGTTATTGCCCCTCTTCTCTGTAGTCAGGTCCTTTTTGACCTCCAGCGCCAGCTTAGTATCTCATTGACTTGGCCAAGGTCCTTGACGCTAGCCTCTAGTAAGCTAACCCTATACAGAACTAGAACTGCCACCATCTTTGTTCTCGTAGAAGAAGGCCTTAGCGTCTGGAATTGACTCTGGAGAGCTGCTTTTATGTCTTGCAACTGGTCTTGTTACGGGTACAAGACGCAATGCTGTTAAACGTATAGAATCTTTATTGATCGATAGGATGTAAAAGGAGTCTAACTAGAAGGTTGTGTATGGTAGTGTAGAAATCCATCAAGTCGCTTACTGATGAGCTTGTGTGATACAGGCAAGAAGCTTGAGCAGTAGTCTATCCCACATGCTTGTTGATGTCATGGTTACATGACACTTGGGGGCCAAATCTAGGCCTGGCCAGGATCACGCCTCTCTGAATCCTATGGAGGTCCACGGGTAAGGCCTCGGTAGAGCAGGTGGTGACACAGGATCAGCCGGCTGTAAACGCATGCTACGACAATGAAGAATAGAGGGGACCTGACCCACAATGAACTATAGTAAGCTAGTTCTCTGCTGGCCAGAATGGACTTGGATATCTCTGTCTCTTGCACCAAGAGAATCAAGGCAAGCCCGCATCAAGTACTAGGCGTGGGCCGAGCCCTTATGGTCAAGAACAACCAATACACCACCTAAGCAACAACTAGCAGATAGAAACAGAAGCTAAATGATACATCCTGGGAAAGCTTGGTTTTATTTTACGCTTTTGAGGGTTTTTCAAGCCTTAGGGATCAAGATAGATTGACAAAAGGAAATGAAGTAAGAGAAAACAAAACAACCATCGCTATCTACCCTGCCTTCCTCTTCACTCGAATCAACTAATACCGACGGTTTCAATAACTATCGTGCCCATCAAAAGTCACATCTGGCATTAATTGCCCGACGGTGTATGTATGTCAGCAGAAACCCCCACAGCAGTTAGCAAAAGGCTGTGAGGGTCTAGACAAGCTACTTGGTGATATGGGCAGAAACAATTAGTAGCGCTCGCGGCAGCCTCCCCTAAGTGTATCTGTTGGCTTAGCACGCCCCCCTTCGTCAATCTTTAGGTTCTTACTTTTATTCGTTTTCTGCTTCAAATGCCAGGCCTTGAGCGGTTGAGGCTTGGATTCAAATAGAGCTAGACTTTTAGGTTTTGTAATGACAGCATGACACTACGCGCAAGACAAACCGGAAGGCTAAATATGGTATAAAAGTTGAACTATGATATTAGTGCTTGGTAGTCATAAAACGGGCCAAGCATATAGACATAATGGACTCAGAGGACTAGTCTTCTAGCCCAAAGTAACTGTAGTACTCCTACCATACGGACCTATTCGATTACTTTACATGCAAGTCAAGCCTCCACCCCATCAACACCCAACCTATCAGCCTATCGTGTCAATCTGTTAATTCCTGACCTGCTACAAGGCGTCCCCAGCCTTATTCAACTGTTGAGATGAAGGAACCACCAGTCATTTGAGAAATGTCCTCGGTGGACCCCTGGTCAAAGGCAGATTTTTGGAGGTTTCCGTGGCTATTAGCGTTAATAGGATTGACTACACCTACGTGGCCATCTTCGTGGCAACGTTGCCAGGAACCGTTGTAGAACCAAATTGGCTTGTCGCTCGAAACCGGGACCACGAAAGCCCTGCTGTTCTCCGAACTCTCTAGCGGAGTTATCATAAGCCCAGAGGAGAAACCGCCGGGGAGGAAAGTACAGGGTTTTTCATAAGAGGTTTGGACGACAGAGTGCATGCCTCTCACAAAGTGGAACTCGAGAAAGTCTCCAGCCTCGGCTGTAGAGACTTCAGGCGAAAAGCCTCCATCAGTCACCCAGATGATGTGACTGGTGCCTTCACCAGCTACGGCAGCGATAAGAGCAGCAATAGCAATAAAGAGACGCATCATGGGAAAATTGCGAGCTAGATATGGGAGTATGAGGTTGCGGAAAGATGCGCAGAGCTAAGAAAAGGCTATGTTGAGGAACCGAAAAGGAAAAGCAGAGGAGATATGAAAAACGGCGGTGAGAGATGATCTCAAAAGACGACTGAAGCAGAGAACCACAGCCGGTCTTATATGCTGCGAAGGCCCCTAGTCTTTCGGAGCGACGGCTATATGCCTTTCTCCCGACTGGCTCTGTACGCCCCTGTAGTGATGCGAGGTCTCAACCACACTACGGTAATGCCATCTGACTAACCCACATCACGCAGCTTATATTCAGCCCTAAGAAATTATATAGATAGACTAAATAAAGGTTCTTCATGCGAAATCACCACAACAGTCCCCGGCTCCCGTGCACTCGAGTGTGATGTGCCTGTTCGACTTGGCAGATTTTTACACATAAGCGTTGCACCTGTGCTATATCTCCGCTCTGTCATATCGATGCGCTTCCGACTCTGTGTTGGAAATAAGCGATATAAAATATGCATACACCAAGTGAAGCCCCAAGCACTTCATGGACTACATATCGAGACATCTAGTCTAATGTAGCCGAGGATTGCGCTTAGAGTTTCTGCAGAGATGATGCAGATCATGTGAGTAAGTGATGCTGTAGTCATTCCTCCGCCCGGTCTGTATTAGTACTGCAAACTTTGACATATGACTATAGGGTATTAAAAAGTAAGATGATTTGCCATTTTATTAGCTCATTTAGCATGTTCATAGGTAAGTAGAGTTAAGCATTCAGTTATGTCGTGCAGAGCTAGCTGATAGGAGAGAACACACTTGAAAATTCGCATGTAGAGCTTCACCCATATCTTGTGAGAGTCACAGGGCATGTAGTACTATCTGGGTGCTAAGCTCGGACCTCAAGTCATGTCGGTAGAAACGGAATATACAACACCGGGAATCTTGAAGGAGGCTGTGCGGGACCAATTGGATCAAGTAGAATGTGAATCGACGGACAATGACAGCCCATGGAAAGATGTTGTAGGATTGCTTGCATTGAATCTTGTCTCTCCTTCGTCAACCCCTGAGGACCTCGACTATGAGATGTGTTAAATTAGTCCTTGAGTATTTTATATTAAGTTACATAGAAAATCTGCTTATTCCTCTTTCCGTCTATACTCGCCCATTTTCCCTCAGATAAAAACTCCGTCTTATTTGCTTACCCGAGTCTTCGCCTGGACACTCGTGGAAGTTTTCTCGGCATACATACTTGGGTTTACACTCACATGTCCTTCCCTGCTTAGTCGTTTTCTAGCAAAGTGTTGTGGTGATTTGGCATGAGGAACTTTCTACTCACAATACTGACGTTCTGGGTTGCAGGGTTTTGCAAACTCCCAGGCACTTCTACTCTACTCAGTCTGCGTCCAACTCTACTGCCGCCACCCCCTGCGCAACGAGACCTGGTTATCAGGGTACAATCAACCAGGTAGGAAAATGCAATATTCCACTGATTAGACTCGCCGATGTGATGGACAAGTTTGTGCTGTGTCCTCCTATGACCAATGTTGAATGGAGTCAATCGTGACCTTGGAATGCTTCACAAAACACATCATGTCGCGTGGTTTCAGCTTGTGGCAAATATGAAGGTCAAGTATGGCGTCCTTGATGTGGATTTCTATAACTTCGATGATACTGGGTTCATGATGGGCATAGTCTCATCCGCAGTAGTAGACACCGGCGCCAAACGACGTGGAAAGGCAAAAGTAGTGCAACCTAGCAATCGAGAGTAGGTTATAGTAATCCAGGGAGCCAAGCCGAAGGTTGGGCGATCCCGCCTTTTATGGTGGCCAGGGGGTCCTACGACCTTGGTAATTGGTACTCGGAATGCAAGCTCCTGATCTCCTGGGTCATCAAGCCTACTGAGACTGGATGGACTGATAGTACAACTGACCTTGAATGGATGAAGCATTTCGATAAACATACTGCTGTTAGTAGTGGACGGCGATGAGAGTCGCCAATCTACCGAGGTTGAGCAATTCTGCAAGGAGAGGAAGATTATTACATTTTGCATGCCTTCACACTCATCGAATCTTCTTCAGCGACTTGGTGTTGGGCTCTTGAGTCCTCTGAAGCGGGCTTCTGGTCGCAAGATTCAAGAGCCCATGAAGTGCCACATTACCCATGTGGCCAAGATTGATTTTTTTGTTGCCTCTAAAGATGTATTTTCTTCGGCTTTTACCGAGAGCAATGTTAGAGGGAATTCAAAGGGGCTGGCTTAGTGCCTCATGACCTTCAGGCAGTCTTACTGAAGCTGGATGTCAAGTTACGGATTCCGACACCGACCGGTCCTCTTCCCGAAGGGGACGACGTTTAGGACTCTTTGACACCACACAGCCTGACACAAGCCCCCTGGCAGTCTGCCAATGTCAAGGATCTAATTGCCCGTCTTTAAAAAAGAAGCCTTCCCACCCCAGTTGATGATGCTATCGACTAGATTGAAAAGGGGACACAAGCAATAATGCACAAGATAGTGCTTTTACATGAAGAGAACAAGTCACTGCAAGTAGCAGGTGAGATACTCAGAAAACGCTAGAGAGCTGAAAAGACAGAGATACAGCAAGAAGGGGCCCTGGTTGTAGGGAAATCTCGGGAGATTCTGTAAGAACATGACTAGGTGGACGTGCAAGATAGGACGTATGACTGTAAACCCAAGTATATACATCTCACGGTTGAAGTACTCAGGGGCTGACGAAGGAGAGGTGAAGAATGAAGAGAAGCAATTCTCCGAGATCTTTCCCCAGTTAGCAAAATTGATCAATTCCTGGGGATGTCTTGGCCAAATCCGCACTGAGCAGGAAAGATGATGAAGTCTTGAAAACTGAAGACGACAATATCATGAAGGAGTGGAGTTTCATGTTCCCGGTAGCAGCCAGCGAACGAAGTATGACAATCATTGTAGACCTGGCGACTAGGACAATATCGTATACTAAAATTGCTGACCGGGTCCCCGTCCGGAAACTGCTGAACAGCTTCGACACTAAAACTTCGGCGCGTGGTTTTTGGGGATTTCAGTACAAATCGGGACCAACTAGCTTTAGTTATAACTTGAGTAACTAACTACCTGATGTTGATAGGAGCTACGTGTTCTCCAATCTATACATGGTTAGATGTAACAGACTCCCACGCTTCAGGTCTTATTCCATATTCAACTCTCTCTCTCTTGCTGTCTCGGTCATCTCACTTGATGGTAAACCTGAGATTGACTTTCAATTTACTACTCAGTACAAAAATTCAAGCCTCATTTTTGACATTCACGAAGTCTATCACCACATTTAATTCTTCAACATGGAGGATATCCCAGCACAGTCTATTCCAATGAACCAAATCGAACAACTCCCGCACTCACAGCAAAGGCGACTTATCGGCATTGTCATGTTGGCATTGGGGTTCTTTCAGAGTGACGGTGGGGAAACCATTGTCCATAGTTTTGAAAGAGCTATGCGGCGGTGCCAGGATAGCCTCGAGCGGAGCTGGCCAATGTTCATCGATCACATTTTGGAACGGCAAATCCTATGGAATAGCTGGATGGGGATGTGGAATGTCATGCCATCTGAAATAGCCATCGCCATGACAGCCGATTGGAATGTCATTCCTGGGCTTTCAATGGAAAAGTTTCACGCAAACTTTGATTTCACTGTGGAAATATGCAGAATGTGTGAGTTCTGAGCATTCAAAGCTTTTATATGAAACGTGATAACAATACTGACGTCTTGAATTGCAGGGTTTGGCAAGCCCCTTTTCGGCTCTGCCCAGTATTGGTCCAACTCTACTCCGGCGGCCACCCAACGCACATCAAGATCAGGTTACCAGTGTACAACCAGGGATGTAAGAAAAAGCGATATTCCACTCGTCCTGTTTGCCATAAATACCATTGATATGTGTAATTACTAACATCTTCCCACTAGATTCGCCAACGTGATGGAAACACATGTGTTTTGTCTGGGCATTATGAACCAGTCGAAGTGTGCCACATTATCCCCTCATCAATCAACGGTCAAAGGCTTGCTATATTCAAGGACTTCGTTAGAGGCTTTTGCCCTAGCTTGTTTCCTCGGGTTCAGCAGCTTTTCCCTAGCAGTAACACTCGCATTGCCGAAAATCTGATCTGCCTGACTCCAACACTCCGTGCCTTTTGGGGAGCTGGGTTGTTTGCTCTAGAGCCGGTGTCATCTTCTTCTACCTTGGTTACTGTTCGATTTTGGTGGATGCACGACTTGCTACATCAAATTACGGCCCGCTTGCCTCGTGCTATTCCACCCCTTCGCAGATTCTACTCCTCTAGCAGTGGCCTGGAAATATTGACAGGCGACATTTTGCAGTTTAGGTCACATGAAGGCATCCCAGCCCCAGATTTTACTCTGCTCAAGGTCCAGTATTTGATGCAGATCATGGGAGTAATATGCGGGGCTGCTGAGCCAGATGAGGATGAAGAGGATGAAGAGGAAGAAGAGGAAGAAGAAGAAGATGATGATGTTGATGTTGAAGCTCTGCAGACGGACCTTGGTACCTTGACAACACAAGAGGATCTTTAGAAGTCGTCTTCTACTAAAGGCTGGGCGTTGGTCAAGCAGGAGGAGAAGATGCCCAACATATCTATCACCCATAAACGTCGTGGCGAAGATGGAGACACAAAAGAGAAAATGAAGGTGTCCAAAGTATTTCAACATCTTTCGCGTAGGGGCAGGCCATCGTTTCTATAAGGTGAATGAAGTGCATACATTCTTGTCAATTTTGGGTTTTCTCATGAGTTTCTCATCTATTTATTCATTCTCTAATCTTGGCAACTTTCTTCGTCTTTGAATATTACAGCAGCTGTCTCGTGATCGTTTGGCAATACCATTCACCATGGACCTAGATTTACAGCGGCCAATTTAGAAATGAGGCAATGGGAACTTTGGTTCTTGTGGACGGAAATTATGTCCCTCTGGCCAAGACTATTTGCCAAATGGTATGTCAGCTTTTGCCGGCAGCGATGTCGCCATGTCATCTTTTAGCATTAATGACGTCTGTGTTGGTGTTCAAGTACATGACATCTCCCATCATGTCAGCATTCTCATTAGGCTGGATGCCCACACTTCACCGGCCGAGTCCTTTGCCATTGACAACTCGTCACGTCGGCCCATCATGATGTAATCAGGCTATGATTAAAATGCAATAGGTGTAGTACACTTGTTTGAACTTGAACTTGAATATATTTTACGTCTACTGGAATCACATAGATCAAACGACGCCGGGCTGGTTACCGGACAGACTTAACCCACTGACCGGATCACACAAGAGGTAGTACACTTGTTGATACTGGCTAATGCAAATATACATGCATATCTTGACGGAGAATGTGTCATACTCGTGTGTTCCGTGCCACGAATGCACAGTATAAAGTTATGAACGTCTGATGGAATGTTAGATTGGGTAGATTGAGATAGTGTGTGATATTTCCCTGCCAACATATATCAGACAACACAAAACTGCTAGCAACATGAAGACACGCAGAAGTTAATATTTGCCTCCTCCAGAATTCTGTTTAGTATCCGTCGGAGATGTATCGCTTCATTCGCACATGGTGTTGGGCCAATATACTCTGCCTCTGTCGTTGATGTCGCGATTGCTGTCTGTTTCTTCGAGCTCCGGCTTATCGCTCCACCCAATCCAGTGAACACCATTCCACTGACTGACTTCCGATCATTTGCATTCGCATAGTCAGCGTCACTATATCCCACGATATCCATCCCCCCTTGGCGTGCTTCGAAGCAAATGGAACATTCAGCAGTGTCCCGCATGTAGCGTAATACCCTCTTTACCCCACCAAGATGCCTAGGTGTTGGCCTCGCAGATGCCTGTGCAAGGCTTGACACTGCAAATGCTATGTCTGGTCTCGTCATCATGGCTGGATACATTATCTTCCCCGGAATTGACTGATAGCTTCTTGTGTCCAACATCTCCTCATCCTCATGTGCCGGCTCAATGTCCTCCCAATCTCCCACTGGCGTGCGGATAGATGATCTCCTGTGCTCGTCAAACCCTGCATCATCCACCATTCTTTGGATATATTGCCTCCGGTTGATCCACAGTCTTCCGTGAGGCCTGTCTCGTGACACTTGTATTCCGATAATCTTGTTACGGGCTGCGCGCCCTGGCCATGTGATGTCGGTCCCACTCTGGATTCACGGTCACGCAAGGAACATTGACTGGTTGACTACACATAGGTTGCGTTTTGGTTTTCTTCTTCCTTTTGACTTTCTTCTTGTTTCTTCAGATTAGAATTAATAAATCGTCTTAAGTTAACTTTCGTGAGCGTTCACCGTCGTGCACCGACAACAATCTGAGTGGTTTCACCCAAATCCTTGATCACAAACCGCTTCGAAAATAAATCCTTGAACCATTGTATCGCTTTCTTGTCCATCGCTGCTATGGTTATGTCATCACCATATAGCAGTACCAATATTCTCCGTCCTGTATGATACAACAAACACGGTTCTGTTACCATGTTCTCAAATCGCAAATATTTGGGGTATCCAGTATAGTCCTCGTTCCATTGGTATGCTGCCTGTTTCAACCCATATAAGCAACGATCCAGTTTCGCAACCATTCCTTTGGGACACTCAACATTCGCCGGCAGTTTGATAAAGACTTCTTCTTTGATCTTGGACTGCGCAAATGCATTGCACGCATCCACTTGATGGCATTCCGTGTCGTATTGGCACACAGCTGCCAAAAACAATCTCAATGTAGCACTGCTGGGAGTTGGCGCAAAACTCTCGATGGAATTCACCCCGTATTCTTGCCGGAATCCTCTCACCGCCAGTCTAGCTTTGTATTTCTCAAGCTTGCCATCAAGATCATACTTCTTAGCGAACACAAATCGAGCGTCAATCGGATCGCACCCTTCTGGTTTAGTAACAAACCGCCAAGTACCAAACTTGTTAAGAGTTTCCAATTCGCTCTTAATAGCTTGGCTCCATCCTCGGCCATCAGTCGGATGCGATATGGCTTGGTCGAATGTCATAAGAGGTTCTGACAATGCCATCATAGTCTTTTGGCTTACACCATCTCCCTCATCGATTCTCATCTTTTGCCTTGAGGGTTGGTTTTCTCTCATCTCCGGTTCCTTGGAAAGTCTTCTTTTTGGTATGTTCCGACTCGACGAATCCGGAAGTGTATAGGTCGCCTGCGTTGGGATGACCATCTTGTCCTCTCCGTCATCAATCGTGACTTTCATGTCCTTGAACAAAACGGCTTTTCCCTCTCTCATCAGAGCCATTACCGATATTAAATTTTCAGACAACCTTAGCACATACAGAACTTTACACAACTCGAGCCTCTTATCACCAATATCGAAATCTACCTTGCCAACCTTAGACGCCTCAATGCGACTCCCGTCCGCCATTCTAACTGTCTCTCGCGTTTCTATGGGATTCTTCAATACTGTTAGCTCTTTCGTCATATGGCATGAGCATCCGGAATCGATGATCCAGTTAAGGCATCGGGAGCACTTACTACTTGGCTTGTCCTCAGTGGCTTGGTTGGCTTTCTGCTTTGTGTTGTTCTTTTTCTTTGACCAACAATCGGCCATCAGATGGCCCTCTTTTCTGCAGTTAAAGCATTTCGATCTCGATTTGGTATTCGAGTTCACGCGTCCATCGTTCTTCTTAGCCTTCCGGATCCGCTCCATTTGCTCGATTGCCTGCTTCACCGAAAGGTCTTTACTTCCGTACCATTCCTTGGCCCCCGACCTGTACTCGTGAGGAAATAGGAACACGAAGTTTCTAAATGTCGACTTTTCAGACATGTTGCAATCCTCATTATTCCTGGAATAGACGGCATCGAAGCACATCCAGCTTTGCCAAATGGTCATACCCTTCTTCAACGGAGAACGAAGGATACTTTCCATTTCCTCAAAGGCCATGTCAATTGCATTAACAGGATATGCCTCCTTCAGCATCTCGTATGCTTCGAGAAGTGTTTTCTGTCCCTTGATCAAGAGCCGAAAATTCTCATTCAAACTAAGTTCGAGGATACGTTTCGCCATGTCCTCGTCCTTGTGCTTCTTGACGGCATCCGGGTCTGTGCTATGCCTTTCCACCCCTTCCATGTAATTCTCGGACAACAAATACTGGAGCCCATCGTTTTGGAGTTGGACGATGAAGTTGGACTCCCACTCGTTCCAGTTGTCGCCATCTAGTATAGTATCACCGGCATATTGATGCAATTCGGTCGATCTAATTCGTTCCGGTTATCGTGTGAAATAACAAATATGTAAAACAAGTTCCGTTAAGAAACTTTTAAGAACACTAGGCGAATGTTCTCCGAAGGTAATTCAGTATAGGCTCATAACCTGTTAAATTGGTCCTTGAATTTTATATCAAGCTAGATGAAAATTCTGTCAACTCCTCTTTCCACTTATGCTCTCCCACTTCTTCTCAGATAAGACACCTGTCTTATCTGTTTACCCGAACCTTATCCGGGACCTGCGAGGAAGTTTTCTCAACATATATACTGTTAAAATTGGTCCTTAAGTTTTGTATTAATCTAAATGAAAATTCTGTCAACTCCTCTTTCCATTTATGCTCTCCCACTTCTTCTCAGATAAGACACCTGTCTTATCTGTTTACCCGAACTT
>JAXCEX010000209.1:0-44055 GCA_038382965.1 Ceratocystis huliohia
TTACAACCTCTTAGGATTTGGAGGTTGTGCGTGAGCCCTTCCATTTTGTTCGCCACGTGGTTTGCCTGTGCGTTGAAGTTTAGTTTTCTGTCGAAGTACACTCCAAGCCATCTGAGCGCGCCTTGATTGGGGGTTGCCTTTATCGTCGGGATTCCAGGGACTTCCAGGTCCGGGTTAAGGCTGACGGATCTCTTTGTCGTCAGGTGTAGAAGGCCCGTCTTGTTGTGGTCCAGCGCCAGGCCGTTTCCGTCACACCATCGGGTAGTGATTTCCATGACCTTGCGTAGGCCTTCTATGTTCTGGTCCAGAGTTTTGCCATCGACAATCCAAAGCCCGTCATCCATATATCCTCTAAGATTCTTCTGCCATGGTCGGTAAAGCGGCGCCATGAATAGCATATATAGTATCGGGGATATCGGTGAGCCTTGGGGCAAGCTGCCTGATGTAGGGCCGGGTGTTTCGGAATCCCCGTCCAGATATATCTGAGCCGTCCTGCCGTCCAGGAATGACTGGACCCATTTACAGAGGTTGCTTGGCCACTTCTGCTCTATGAGGCGCGTGACCATCCTGTTGGGCAGGACGCCATCGAAGGCTCCTTTGATGTCAAAGGTGAGTATCGAGGTGAATCTTCCTTTTTCCATGTTGCTGCGTACTTGGCTAGCCACCAGCAGTGTCAGATCTGAGGCTGCTCTTCTGGGGAGGGCGCAGGCATAATTGCTTTGCAGGATGCCTCTGTCCATTGCCTCAGCGGCTAATCTTTTCGCGATTATCCTTTCCATTGCTTTCGCCAGAGTGGGGAGGAGTGAGATCAACCTGTACGATGACGGGTCCGATTTGTCCCTCTTGCCACTCTTTGGGATCGCGACTAGTCTTGCCTCTTTGAAGCGTGCCGGGTGGTGTCCTTGTTCCAGGCAGAGATTGAAGAACTTTGTGATCAGGGTTCCCATTTCTGGCCAGCACCAAGCCAGGACCTTGTTCTGGATGCCGTCTTTGCCAGGTGCGGTATTCTTGGGTTTCAGGACCGCTGTCCTAGCCTCTTGTTGAGTGATCTCTTCCCACTTGCGTGTCGAGGTCCTGATTTGTGGCCGCTGCACGTCTTGGAGCCTGTTGCCCAGGAGGTGTCGGTTCCTCAAAACTTGGATCTTTTCGCGCGGTGTGGTTCTCTTCTCTCCGCCAGAGTCTTTCAGGGCTGGTGTGGCTGTCCTCTGTGGGTTTGCCATCCACTTAGCGGCTTGGTATATTTTCTTGGGGGTGTCAAGTTTGCCTATGAGGTCTCTGTAGAAGTTCCTGCCAGCCGTTTGAATGGCTTTTCGGAACTGTTCTTTTGCATGTGCGTATGAGTGCTCAGCAGAGGCCCTTTCTTGCCCCAAGTTTATCGTACCTTGCCTCTCCAAGAATTGGATTGATCTAAGAGTGGCTCTCGTCCGACAGACTTGTTTCTTCTTGTCGCAGCATTCCTGGTTCCACCATTTGTATCCCGAGTGGTATACTTTTCTCTCAGGCGTGGCCCGTTCGAAGGCGGTTTGGATTGCTGAGGTGATGTCTTCAGCCATCTTGTCTAGCTCCTGTGGCGTAGGGCTGGCGCCTCTCGATTCCATCTCTCGGTGTATGGCTATCGCGGCTTCCTGGCAGAGCTCCTGCATCTTCTTTCGGTCTGTGTCGGCCGAATTTCTCGTTTCCGTCACGGGTCTGGTCGTGGGACTGGACTGTATGTCAAGCATCATCGGTCTGTGGTCGCTTCCCACTTCTAGGTCGCCTCCGCACTGGTAGTTGGTAACCTTGCCCCAGCAGTCCGCAGACACTAGGGCTAGGTCTATCACTTTGCCTCCATCGTGCGTTGGCTGATGCTTGTCATTCTTGAGCATGAGTCTGCTAGCTTCCATCCATTCCAGTAATTCTTCCGCTTCCGGGTCTGGCGTATTGGCTTCTGAGTCCCATACCGGATGGTGTAGGTTGAAGTCTCCGAGTATCACCGTGTTTCTTGGCCTGTGCGGCAGGCTTCTCAACAAGCGTGATGCCTCGTTCTTTCTGTCACTGCTGCCTCCGGCGTTGTATACGCTGACCACTTGCAGGGTCGAGTTCCCGATCTCAGCTGCCATCGTACTCACGTCGGGGTGGGTCTCTGTCAAGGCTGTCTGGTACACTTTGCATCTCGAGTGCCTGTACACAAAGACTAAGGATCTCCTTCCAGTTTGCTCATTCTCGTTTCCGTATGTGATGCGTGGGGGTTCCATCAGGGTGTATTGTGGGTGTATGGCCGTCCTGCCGCTTTGAACGCCCGAGGGCTCTTGTACCAAGACCATGTCCGCTCTTTTACGAGCGGCCATTTCAAGGAGAGCCTTCTGCGCGTCAGGTCTCTTGCGGACATTTGCCGAGAGGATGCGTATCCTCTGTTGCCTTTCATGGGTGTTGTTGGGTCTTGCTTGCATTAGTTCTTTGACTTACCTTGGCACTTCTCGGCTGAGTGTTTGCCTGCACAGATTGGACATTTTAGGGTGCACTCGCACTCCTTGTCCTTGTGTTCCGGGCATTTGGCCGTCTCTTTGTGAGATTCGGTCTTGTGCCTTGTTTCTCCGCACAGCGCGCACCTGGCGGCGAAGCTGCACGATTCCGTTTTGTGCTTGCGCCAGCACCGGGCGCATCTGGGCGGGGGAAGGGGCTTGTATTCCACCTTCTTGACCACTCGTTCACTTCCCAGAAGTTCTATGGTCCTGGGGGCCTTCTCGGGGTTCAGGACTGCCACTCGGAGGCCCTGCACTTGTGGCTCGTCCTTGTATTCCCTGAATTCCAGGATTTTCAGCTCGCCGCCAAAAGCTTTCTGGATCTCGGCCCTCACATCCTCCAGTGAGGTTCTGCGGATCTCGCTGCCTTCCCTTGTGACATCATGGACGTTCCGGGGGACATTCTTCACAATGAATTTTTCCCAGACCGTCTCTTTCTCCAGGGCTGAGGCATCCAGATAGTTCCGGATAAGCTCTAGCGAGCCTTCTTTCTGAATACCCTGTTCTCCTGTCAGGGTGATGGCGAATCCCGTCTGGGTTGACTTGACCTGAGTCACCATTTCTTTGCCTTCGAAGAGGTCTTTGTTGACCCTGGACTTGACGATCGCGGGGTTAACCTCTTTCCATTTGGAGCCAGAGAAGAGTCTGGCCAGCAGCCTGTTTTCCTTCGGCACCTTTCGGGCAGGTTTATCTTTGGGCGCCTGCTTGGGGCGCACGTCGATCGTCTCGCCCTCCCTGCCGGCTTGCGCCGTTCTCTGGGCCCAGGATCGGGCAACTTTTCGGGCGACGGGCTTGTTTGGGGCGGTTGTCCCAGTGGTAGCCGCTGTCGTTTCGGGTGCCTTCGGTGCCTGCTTGGGCCCCTTTGGCGCCTGTCTGGGCTCCTCTTGAGCCTGTCTGGGCGCCTTCGTGCTTTTCAGGCGGTCTTCTGTGCGCCCTGTGTGCCCCTGCTCCCAGGCGCTATCCTGGAATGCTGTCGGCAGTTCGCTGCCTTCGAGCGTCTTCCGGATCGCGCCGTTCAGCACAGTTTTTAGGATTGAGAAGACTTTTTGGAGGATTTCGTAGTCCTCCTCACCCTTCTCCGGTCTGGCGCTTTCCTCGGCCATGTCAAAGGCCTGGGTGATGCGCTTGATGGTCGCCGCCTTTTTGTCCATCTCGCGCTTTTTCCTGTTGACTGCGACTTCCAGGGCGCGCGTGAGGTCTCCGACCTTTGCGTGTCTGCTGTCTTGGAGTCCTTTCTTTTGGTGGTTTCCGTTCTTTTCGCCGGGCTGGTTCTGGCCCGTGGTGTGTCTTTGTGTGGGGGTTTCTCTGGGGGGGTTTTCGGTCGGGGGGCTACCCGCGGGTTGGCTCCCCACCTCCTGCGGTTGTCTCGCCCCGTCGGTCATCTCCACATCCGCCATGGCAAGGGGTGGGCTGGTGTAGTTTCTTTTTAGTGTCGTTTGTCGTGCGTTGGTGTTTCGTTGAGTGAAGTTTTCTGTGTTGCGAAAGTCTAGGGTTGGTTAGGGTTAGCCCCTATTCTTAGAGTTGTAAGAGGGAAGTTTTTTTTGGTTGCTTGCTGGATATTTTAACCGCCACTTTTCGGCATTTATAACCCCTCCACAAAGCTGTGCCCCCGCTTTTTTTTCAAGTCTCACAAAACCATCCATCCGACCACAAAAGACTTATTAGCGAATCACTTATCCACAAACCATACCATTCCATTCCATTACCCCTTCTGCACTCTCTATTCTCAGACACTCATCCAAAATGTCACCACATCGAACAAAGGCGCTATGCCGTCTTGCCGCACCCCCGCGTTCTCCATTTTCAGCCCGCCGTAATCTCTATTCCTCTGCCTCGCTCTCTTCTCCCCCTCCCCCCAGCGCTTCTAGCCGCGGTGCAATATCCGCTCTCCTTTCCACGCCCACATGGTCTACCAAGTCTCTTATCCGCCCGCCCACCAGCTCGGGCTCCATCTCGCCAGCACAGCTGCACCATCTGCTGCGCCTATCTGCCCTGCCGCCACCGTCCAGTCCCGACGAGGAGGCCGAGATGCTGCGCGTTTTGCACGCCCAACTAGGCTTTGTCCAGGACGTCCAGTCTGCCTCATCTGCCTCAGGGCTGGAACCTTTGCGCGCTATTTATGACGAGACGCTTGAGGCGATTGAGGAAGCCATGATTGGACTTGACCAGCTGCAGGCCCTTTTGACAGAGGAAAAGCCGCATGGCTACCTGAAGCGCCCAAAAAGAGAAAGAGAAACTGCACCCAAAATTAAGGACGTCGAGGACTGGGATAAGCTGGCCATGGCAGAGAAAAAAGTCGACAAGTATTTTGTAGTGAAAGGCAGCGGGGAGTCGGTGCAGTAGACCGGCCGAGAGGGCATAGGCCAGAAACAAAATGCATAATATTTGCAAAACGGACATTCACACATCATAGCTACTCAGCCTCATATCAAGATCAAGTTCGTCAAGTGCTCCCAGAGGACCTCTTCTCACAACAAAGCACTGCTCATCAAGGGCCTCGAAATAAAATCACTTGAATTATGATATACAAAAGCAAACTCCCAAACCATGCTCGCACTATCTAAGTGTATGCTGTGCAACTTAATCATGCGTAGAGTGTATCTGTGATCCTCCTGCTTCTCAGGCCTCTGCCAAAGAGGCACGGGTCGGCCGCTACAATTTCCGTTGTGTAGACGTGCCCTAATACCTATGTTCTTCTTTCCCATGCCCAAGGCCGTTTTCGTGTCCTCTCTGAGAAGAAAGAAAAACACTCGTAAACACCAAATACAGCTGCCGGGGCTCGCGACATCTAGATGGCCTGTGTATAGACCTTGATCTCTATCGCTTTCGCCGACAAACTTAACCATGTCCCTGAATGCTACCTGTAACAATGACACTCCCCAACAACAACCATAACCCCCTAATGTGAACGCCTAATACTCGGAGCGGCTAGCGTGGAAAGAACCCCCGTGTTCCTAGTGCTGATTCAGAGAGCTTCTGCCCATGCCACCACCACCTCTTCGACGCCCACCACCGCCACCAGGTCTGCGCTCTCGGCCTGGCTCATCATTGGCACGGCTGTAGTTATCTTTGGCTCTAGAGCTCGTGTTTTCAGAGTGATCATTGCCATAGCCACCGCCTCGGCGACGATTGCGGCCCGAGTTGTTGGAGTCATCTCTCATGGCATCACTAGCTCCACGAGCTCGGTTCCTAGCTGGCAGTCTTTCATTACCGCCAGAGCCATAACCAGCTGCAGACTGGCCGTTGTAAGAGGCCTCTGAGCGTGGCTTGTCCCTTGAAATGCGACCACGACTGCTATCACGGCGCTCACGGCCGCTGTGATCACGATCGCGAAAGCTGTCGCGGCCACTGTCTCGGCCATTATCTCGCCTGTCGCCCCGTCCGCCATCGCGGGCGCCGTCTCTTCCACTCCGGCGCGGTCCACGGCCGGTGTCATTGAAGTTAGACCCGCTCGTGATGTGACTTTTGCCATTATTCCAGGTCGAGCGGCTGTTGGCTCCAGGGCCGCCAACGGAAACTCGACCAAGGTTCCGGGTTGAGCTACTTGAGCGATTTCGAGAGGGGCCGCCAGCGGCATAATCGATGCCAACGCCGTCGTGAGAAGGGCGCATGGTAGGTGGGAAAATGCTGCGGCTATTGGTTGTAATGGTGAGTGGAGCCGTGTTTGCAGAAGGTGTGATTGTGAAGCCACGAGGGATGCTTCGAAGACTGGGGTCTCTGCCTTCATTCAGGGCAGAAGACTTGAGCTGTTTAAGAACTAGCGGGGCAACAGCAGCAGCAGATGGTGCATTGGAAGTTGGCTTAGTAACGACAGTCTGTGGGGCATATTTTTGATCAAGTTCCATCAATTTCACCGCTTCATTAGCAACGGCTTCGTGGTCCACATCTTCCCAGCCAACCTGCTGGAGGATTTTGCCCGTCATGTATTGGTACCGCATGTAGCCAGACGGCAAATCGCCAACGTCGTAGTTCTCAACGTTTGGGACATTCTTAATGGCTTCAATGCCTGCAAGTCCAAATTTAGGGTCCGAAAGACGATACATGAAGGGCATCATGCAATCCGACGATGAGTAGGCATTGATCAAGCGACCATTGACAACACTCTTCATTGTGACCCAAACGAGCGAGCAAGAAGGAGCAGGGCAGCCCATCAATAGTACTGATTCGATAAGACCAAACTGGCGACGTTCCGCCAAGGTCATGAGACAAGTATAAATACTACGAGCGCCCAATCCATAACCGACTAGGCTGATGGGTCGTCCACCCTGCACCTTGCGTAGGATTATATCAGCAAGCACAAGGCCGACTTTGTCAGCACGTACCATGCCAACAGTCCAGGGATTATCAATGATCTTGCTTAAACGTTCAAGGCACGACGGCCACTCCGATTTAGTGAAGGCATCGTGGACTGCCGGCAAATGGAAAAGAAAAAAAAAGAGAATAGAATGTTAGAAAATCATGCTTGCTGCTCAACGTTTGTGCTAGACTTTTACTCACTAGAGTTCTTGGCAAAATACTGCTTTGCCTCCATCCAACCGCGGCTGTCTGAAATCATTTCTAGACAAGTAGCTAAGCTACGAAGAGAATTGGTTTCCCAGCGTAACGAATAGACCTCGGCCTGGGCGCCAATGGAATTCCACGCATCGCTAGCCACCTTGTCCTCCCCCATTAAAGAGCCGTTGACACAAAAAGTCATGCGGAGTCGGTAATCATGAGGATGGAGGTCTCGAGTATCCATCAAGGGCTCGCCTTTGTTGGCCTTGCCGTGGGTGGGGATTAGGGCGAAATCTTGAATATCCTTGGAGTATGCTTCTATAGTCTTTCCGGTGGCTCTGGCACCATAAAACGCGAACAAAGAGCCCATGGCGACACCGTTGTCACCGAGCTGGCCTAGGAGCTCAATTGTAGCACTACCCTCGAGAATGACACTGTCCATGCAGCGACCTAGGGTTGAGTTGGAGATTGGGCCTGCGAGGAACTCGCTGTCATCAGCGCGGTTAGAGCCAGTTTGGCGACCGCGGGGCATTTCTGCGCCTTCTGCGATACGGCGAGCCATTTCACCCAGGGCAAACTCGACAGAGATCTTGCCCAAGCAGCGTCCGATGCGGACTTCGTCTTCTTGAACGCTTCGCAAGGACAAATTCAGAGAGGATGTAAGATACATCATTGCCGTACGGCCGTAAGCGCTGTAGTCCTCAAGAGACAGAATCATTAAAAAGGCGATGTTTTGAAGAAGACGGCGGCGTTCGACAGGAAGACTCCATAGGGGAGTAGGGACTGGCTGGAAACGACGTAGACCGGGATCTGTCTGCTGCATTGAAGGAGCGCAAACTGGGCCTGATATTGGGTCTTTAGGTTAGCTAATCTGAGAAAAGCAATCACAATAACTTGGGTCTTCTTACCAGGAGTCATCTGAACAGTCCGACTACCAACAGGCGTGGATTTAGGGCCAGTCATGCTGTTGCGGACGCGGTGGCCACTGTTACGGCCGGGCCGTCCTTTGCCAGCACGGCTACGGCCAGAAATCTGAGTGTCGCTTGTGGCGGGTGATGGGAGGGGATTGTTGGCCTCTAAATCGCGGGTGCGGTTGATCAGAGCGCTCTGCCACTTGCGGAAAAAGGTAAGCATTTCCTTCTTGAGCTCACTCAGGACCACGGGCATGTCTTCATCTTCATTAGCAGTTGCACTAGCACTGGTTGAGGCTGAGAAGCTTCCGTTGAAGCTAGACGAGCTGTTGTGGTTGGCATCGATAGGTTTCGGAGGGAGATTTTCCTTTTGGGACATTTCCAGAGCACTGCGGGTCGAACGGGCCATAACGCTAGGATCCTGGAAGACACTGCCCATATTTGTGGCCATGACGTCGGTGATTGTGACCAGCAGGTTAACCAAGTCATCACGCTCACCACCGCTGATGATGCCAGTGAGACAGACAGGCCGCCGGCCGCCACCAAAACCACCTCTGCCTCGAGCCATCGTTCTAAAGATAGACGAGCCGAGAGGGCAATGACGTGACGTGTGATATCTTGCCTGCGGACCTTAGCGGGGGCGAGACCAGAAAAGAGAAGACAAAGGAAGAGAGCGGCAGCAAGTGGACAAATGCCCCTTCTGAAAGAGATGAAAGCTGAGAGTTGGAAACGAACTGCCGGGACTCACAGCTTAATATCAAGAGGATAAATAGAGAGAAGGGGGACAGAGGGCAAACTTCATAGAAGAGGGCAGAGCAGAGCCGAAAAGGAAAGAACAAGAAAAAAAACACAAATAAGAGAGGGGCAAGAGCAACGCGGCAGGAGTAGATGAGATAGGAAGGAGCCTTTTCAGGAGGACAACCAGAAGGTGGGCAAGAAAAAAACAAAGCAGAACAGCCAAGGCCAAGACTAGCACTAAAAGGCAGAGGCAAAGCAAGAAGCAAACAATGCTCAAAGGTGCAGACGGAGTTTCAAGACCACTAGAGGAGGGTATGTTGCCAAAATGAAGGTGTGGTTGCCGTGCAAGGCTCTCAGCGCAAGCCAATGCAATGGGTGCAATAAGCTTCTCCGTGGACGTGGATCCGGCCAAGCCACCAGGCCAGTCAGCAGAATATGAAGGGAGTTATCTCTTTGTGATGTACTGGAAAAGTCGAAAAAAGGAACGAGGACAGCTGGCAGTAACTCTGAATCACTGACAGCAGGTCTTCCAAAGCCCAGAATTGGGTGCGGTTGCCTAGTTCCTCTGGTCTAGTTTTATGAGATGTACAATCGACAACGAGCAGGAAGTTTCAGCCAAAGCTCATGTCTTGCTATTCTGCTGGCGGAGTGTATCTGTCGGACGGGTGCGAGCGAGTGGGCCTAGATGCAATAACCGCGTCTGCTCTCCTTACGCGGACCTGCCGATGAGCAAAGAGAGGAGAACGAAGCCACGAAAACACAAGTAAATAGCAGCAGACAGACAAGACAAAGCCCACAGCAGGTAAGAGAGGTTGGTGTGAGCAGGAGCCACAGCGCGGAAGCTACCCTCTTATGCTCCGATAGGCACCGATAGGCCCAGGCGCTGTAGCAAGTGTGACAAAGCTTTCGGCTTTTCTTGGGTAGCTGCCGTAGGCTTTTGTTGACGTCGTTCTCCAGAGCTTGCCCTGAAGCGAGAGTCTGCTGTAAGCGGTGGCCAGGATTATGCCTTGGGACAAGAAGGGGCGCTGGGCAGCAGCACAAAAGACCAGAAGCAGCTTCCAGCCGAATCGTGACGTAAACAGAGCCAGGGGACTGCAGTGCCGCAGTAGTTTTTACGCAGTCTGGGCGTTACAAATTTAGGATGAAGCCTTGTGCTACACGAAATCCAAAGGACGCGGCAACAATAGCAGCAAGACGCAGAGTGGCAGGTCACTGGTATAAGGCCAAAGGCGATGGCGGAAGGCGTGGTAGATGAACAGACGGAAAACAAGCCTTTATAGTACAGGGGAATCGACAAACAGCCGACGGTGCCGCTCAGGCTGTCACACCCATCAAGTGGTGGTGGAAGAGAATAGAAGCAGCCGGAACAGGTAAGTGTGGGTGCGCAAAGACGCAACGAAGACCGCCGCATACAAAGCACGCAGCTCCAAGGGGTTTGCGTCTCCGCGGAAGCTGAGAAAGCAGCAGAAAGGCTTCACGCTCAATCGGAGATGAAATGGGCTAGACCAAGCCAGCCTGAGGTAGCTCGAGGAGAAAAGAAGGGAAAGGACGGAAAAGACGGAAAGGGCCAGGTTTGCCAGGTTTTCGGGAGATGAGTCTCTCTGTGCAAACAAGAAAAGCAGGCAGAATAAAAGGAGTGCAGAAACTGAAGGGGAAAGAAGCGAGGTTTGCGCCTGACTTTAACTGTGGCGGGAAACCAACATGGCGAGACACACAGCCAAAGAGCTAAGCGGAGGAAGGGGGAACTGTTACTGAAAACAAAAAAAGAGAGGCTTCATGTAGCGCCAAATGTCGTGTGTTGTGAGATGTGTGAGTTGTGTGTGTTTGTGCTGCACTGTTCCCGTCTGGCACATACATACGTGCAGCGATGATTTCCAGAACAGAGAGAACCGAGAGCAAAAATGTACAGTGCTGAGGTGTCACAGAGAGCACAGGAAGAAGGAGGAAGACAAGGTGAAGGCTAGAGGTCAAGACACGGAGCGGCAATCTGCGCGGTGTATCTTCTCTGCATATTCTCCAAGGTTTCTTTTCATGCGTGTCGTGCCAGATGGATTTACAGGAGTAATGTAATTCTGCCGCTTCCCCTCGCTCTGCTGCTACAGTTACTCCTGCTGCTGCCACTAGCCGCTAAACAGCCATTGTGGAAAGCAGGTTAGGGGCATTTCAGCAAGCGAGGCAGCGGGCGAGACGGTCGGCAATTCGGAGTGGGACAAGGGAAATGGGAAGTGAGAATGGAAATGGGTGAGTGAGGCGCGATGCCGACCGCAGGTCCCTGCGGTGTGAAAGTTTGAGTGGTGATGTAGGTGAAAGCGGCAAATGCATGCATCAGCAGGGACAAGAGCAGCTTCCACGACAAGGGCAAGCCGGAGAAAGGACGCGAGTCTCAGGGTGAGCAGAGGTCTCGCTATTTCAACTGCGCTCATGGCTACAGAGGCTAGGGGGCATGGGCTCGGAAAAGAAAGACTTGGGGGCCAGCGAAATCGCATCGAGATCTTCGGCGAGCGTGCGGCAATTAGCAGGCTAGAATAAAGGCTGGACTAAAGCTAGACTAAAAGCTAGACTAGCCATGTCTTCCCGTCTTCTATTATATTCAACTTGCTTAAGAAACAGAGGCAGGTACCGTCGACGGTAAACGGCAATTACGGGAATAACAGACGATAGCCAGTTGCCAAAAACGAACGAAGGGGGGAAGATGATTGGATGAGGCGGCTACTATGAGCAAGTATCGCACACGTGCCGTCAAGGGTTCTTCACCGTCGTTTTGCCACTGATTTGTCTGTTTAGAGGTGGCCCCGCCCCTGCCTGTTAGGCGGCTGGCCGTTTGCGCCTGCTTTATTTTTCCTATTCTTGCTGGCCATGGCCCTTTCTGGCTGCCTCGCCTTCTCGCCCGGCTGTGCAACTTCCCTGTGTGCTTTTGTTTGAATAGGCAACTGCAGTCAGCCCTGGTGGGAAACAGGCGAGCTGCTGCGCTTTGGAAAAAGCCAAAAAGAAAACAGGCCAGAGTAAACAACCCTTAATAAGCAACCCAAAACAAAACAAAAGCAAGCGGCTGAGATGCCGCCGTTCAATCATCCATGTTATGCCAGGTCTTTGATGCCGTGTGGGCCTGGACGGTCTCCCTGCAGGCTTCCGAAAGATAGCTATGTGGGCTCATGGGTCAAATCGCGGTCAGACCTTTCCCGTGTTACCATCGCAGTGAGATTGAACCGTGATATTGCTGCTGTGTCCTGCAGCCAATCATAACAAGCCACGGTAGGTCGGTCGTTTTGCTTCGGCTTGGCTTCCTGCTGCGTACTTTCGCGCTGCATCTTTACTTACTAGCTGGACTGCTTTGTGGTGAGGGCCTTTTGTGTGGGATGTCGACAACTGGCGTTTCTTAGGCTGGGCTGTCCAGGGGGCGGAGAAAAGCAGAAGCAGCTTGACTAAGCCGTTTACATGCGGTGCTTCTATGCAATGCGACAGAACTAGTCGCCGTTTTTCACGTGTGCTTGATGGGAAGGAGCCTGGTCACCCGCTGAGTTTCCATGTCTGCTGCCCCAAGATCTCATGATCACGTACTGTGTAGCAGTGGGCGGAAGTATCATATGCCATCAGCGGCTCTTGTATTCCACCAGCGCTAGACACATATTAATTGCCAGGGCGCTCATAGCTAGCGGCAGCATGGGAAAAGAGGCACGCATGTACCTATGTTGGTGTAAAACATACATACATGACATGGCGCATCAACCAGCATGTAGCACGTGCCGCGAAAGAACATGCACACTGTGTCCTACTGTTTCCAGGCTCTTCTTCCGCTAATTTGCTATGGCAAGGCCCTGGATAGATCCACACGAGATGCTATGTGAGCAAATGGTGAAACAAAGGCAGGCTCCATGGCTTTTCAGACAGATAGCTGCATGAGTTAAGGCTGGTGAAGCAATGTGGCTGGTAGGCACGCGGCCAAATACAGAAAATGGTCTTTTTGTATTGATCAGAAAGATCCATCACCCAGCCAGCACCAATAAAAACGAAAAATGATGGGTGCATTAGCCGTGACGCGCACTGTGGGCTTTCTCTTTTCCACCTAACTCCAGTCCATTTTGCAGGGGCAGACTCATTAGAAAACAGTGCAAAAGTCACAGTGCAAACAAGCAGAAGCGACATGCCTTTCGTGATCGTTACACCACAACGCCAAGTCAGCAAGGAGATAGAATTGGTTGGCTGGGTGCACGGCTATAACTACTAGTTACAGACGTCGCTCAGAGCAAGAAGCGGTCCTGTAGAGCAAATAACCTATTGGAGATGAGTGCTAGCCTGCTATATGCAGACTTTAGGTGTCAATGTATCAGTTAGTGTACCAGTTTCTCACTTTGCGCCTGTGGCTTCTATTTGCTGTGTCTCTCGGCCTCTTGCTGTCTTATCTTCATCACTTCATGTCTTCAAAGCGCGAGAAGTTTCTGTTCTCTGCCCTTTCTGGGGTGTCTTTTAAACTATGGCTTCCCCTTTTCCTGGCTCTTTATTTAGCCATCTCGCCCCCAGCTCTTCAGCACATCCATACTTTTTAGCAAGTCTCTTCGCTGGTTTTCGAGATGAGGTTCAGACTGGATCCCCTTCTTAGCCCAAATCCTCCCGTCAGAATGCTTCTCTCCTAACAGTTCCATGACTTACATTCAGGTAAAATGTGCCCCAAAGCAGAAAAAGCCCCTCTGACAAAAGGCGCCAGGGCCATTTTAAGGTTATCACCCATGGTCACACAGCCCTGCTTTGTAGGGTCTGCCAACCCTAGTGTGGCTCGTCATTCTTCACGTGACGCCTGCTTTTTTTCTTGCTTCTTCTTTGCCCCGCTGCTGTCACGATTGTCGGTCATTGGAGACGAACAGGCACAGCCTTAACACCATAACATTTAGGCTGTAATTTGTTTATAAGGCTTGTCTACATCACCTGCTTTCTTTTTCTGTATTCGGCAGCTTTTTTCTACCTAGTCTTCGTCAAGCGTAGCGCCATCTCTCATCTTTCTAGGCCATTTTCTTTCTGTCCTAAATCAACCGCACTAATACACTAATAGTCGCCCTGTCCTCGTCCCATCACTTGTCCCTGTCTACTCCTCTCTCTGTATTTCTCTGTATTTCTGCTTGTCTCTTTCTGTTTGTCTCTTTCTAGCCTACCTAAAACTCCAGACACAAGTACAAGCAAACATGTCCGCCTCAAGGCACTCTAATCCGTCGCAATATGCCTCTCATGGCTCGCGCACCCACACCATCACTACAAGTGACTCCTCTACCTCTTCGCCCATCCATGCTGTGCCCTCCTCTTCTGTGCCCGTGCCAGAGAGACACGCGCCCGCTATACTGCGCCTACGCGGCGCACCGCCTGCTGAAAGTCGCTCCGTCCAGTGGGCCGAGGATGTGGTGGACAACGAGCATCTCAACCGGAAGAAGTCCAAGAGTATGTCTATGCCTTCTGTCAGTCTTTGCTTTGTGAAATATCCAACTAATGCTTAGTATTATTGCGTACAGTCTGCTGCATTTACCACCGCCCACGTGGCATCGATGAGTCGTCGTCGTCAGAATCGTCTTCATCCGACTCTGACTCCAACTCCGAGTCAGACTCCGACTTCAACGACGCTGACCGCCCGCGCGGCCGCGACCACAGAGCACACAAGCACAGCGACGACTGCAATCATAGGGGTGGGAAGGGGAACGGAGACAAGAAAGACAAGGGAAAGGCGCCACGCAAGCCCAGTCCAAATGCATATGAGCGACAACCAAAGCCGCACAACCTCAAAGGACTACCAAGAAAGTCTTAAGCTAGGCTTTTTATTTGCCTTTTCCTGATGCCCAGCTCATTTACACAACGTAGACTGGCTGAAAATGCCACATTCCAAGTGCCCTTGTTCTCATGGTTCAATAAGTGACGTCATAGATAACAATCCAAAGCCCGGCCCATTTTGCTTTCTAGGATATCGACGATCACAATTTCCTATTTTCGCCTTGGCTACGTCATTGCGAGAACCACTGTTGCACTCAACTAGAGCTTCTTTATTATTCGTTCCCAAGATTATAATTTCAAGCCTTTCTAAGCATCGCACCGTGATAAAAGAAAACAAGCCACAAACGACAAAGAATAAGGGGTAACCCTAGCCTGGCAAAAACAACAAAGGAAAAAAAAAAAAAAGAAGAAGAAAAAAAACATCCAAGAAATTACATACAAACAAGCCGAAACAAGTGAAGCAGATGCAAAAAGAAAGCCAAGAGAGCAAAGGACAAAAACAGAAAAAGCCGCACCTGGGAAACACAGCAATAACGAAATCAAGCACTCCAAGTAAGAAGATAAAGAGCATTCTTATTCCCCTGCCAGCATGTGCAACAGCAACGGCAATAGCAACAGAAGGATAAAATGTACAAGATTTGAGCGTAAACATGATCATCATGCAGTGCAGATATGCGAACGAGCCATTACATTTGTGCATTTGTAGGTACATGCATACGATGTTAGTAAGCATCTTATACACATATGCATATACACTCTTCCATATGACCTGCATCCCCAGTCCACTCACTGCAGCTCCTGCAGCGAAGATCACGAGGACCTCTCATTCAAGCCAGAGAGAGCCAAGGCTCTTCAATCAAAGCTGTGTGGGGCCAGCGAGACCTGCTTTTTCAAGGTCTGCAGCAGATATACCCAGCATGCTGGCTACTTGCTTGCGCGGCATTCCCGTGCCCCGCTTGTCTGCACGAGGAGCACCCTGAATGGTCCGTGGCTCGTTCATGAGAGCAGTCTCTAGCTTGGTTGGTGTGCGAGTCACCACAGTATGGTAATCGCCGGGGAATTTGGCGTGGGATGCCGTGACCGAGGCTGTGCGCCAAATATGGTCTCGGGTGTCACCCAAGAAACTCGGAATCCGCACGTTGTTACGCGACGAGGAGCCTCCCATGCCGGAGCCTAGGGATGAGATTCCGTGAGATGCACGTATCACAGAAAGCCGAGAAATCCCTGTTGTAAGTCCCGGCCGGCCACGTCCCTTCTTGGCCAAGATAATTTCGTCAAATAGCCGAATGGCTGGGTCTGCAGTTGGCGTGCGTTCTCTCTCATGGATGAACTCGTTAAAAGCTGTAAAACCAAGTTAGCAATTAAAGAAATTCCTTTAAATACACGCATCCAAGATTAATAGAAAGTGTCAACTAACCTTGAGTTCCACGAAGCATAGCTGCGTATTCTTGCTGCTCAAATGGGAGGCTCTTCACAAAGCCATCGAGATCAAAGGCATAAAGCTGCCCATGGTTGCGCTGATCTTTGCTTGGTCGACCCATGTACTTGCGGTAAGTGTACAGAAGACTAGCGAAGCAACGCACAAACGCCGCCCTAATGCGATCCGGGTGAAAAGCATCAGGGCATACTATTGAAACAAAGCCCAGGCAGCGGTTATGCGCAAAAGACTCACACCCGCTACACTTGAAAATGCCATCACCCTCCGACTTCTCCTCGCAAATAGAACATGTCATGGACCGGTCGTGGGCAATCCAATTAAAGCAGTGTCCCTCAACCCACATGGTGGTTTCTGTGTTGGTCACCGGCTGCACCAGCATATTAGGCATAATGGTAGACGCTGCCAACGTTGATTGCGCATACGTGGACGGAGCATACCTACCGCCACCATATGACGAATGAGAGTCGATCGAAATAGCTGAGATGGATCCACTAGTGGAGTGACCCCCTAGAAACGGCATGCTAGGCTTATGTGCCAAGCCCTTATCAACGCCAAACGACGAGCTTCTACGGGCACGCTCGTCAAAATGTCCCGACCGCTTCTCGCGCAACTGGTTATGAAATGAGTATCCTGAGTCAGTCCGAGAAACAGGCGTTAGTGGGGCAGTAGGGATAGTTGGAGGGAAGTTTACAGAAACTGGGGATACCGAAGACGGCGGGCTCCCGCGTGAAGACTTGCCAGTCCCAGGGCGATCAGACTTGGTGGGATCTAGCTTGGCCCGACTAAAAGCATTGAAAACTGGCGGTCGAGAGTCGCCGGAGTCGGAATCGCCGAAAGTGGACGAGTTCTGGGAAACCCACTTCCCGAGCGAAGCGGGCGATGGATTAGGACTAAAGACCTGTTCGTTCTCTGAGGAAAACGCGTCGTAGGGAAATGTTTCGACTCCGTATGGTGGAGGCCCCGTTGTCACACCATAACGCAGCTTTGCAGGGGCAGCTAGTTGCAAAAGAGACATAAGCTTGCGGCGATGTTGCCGGGGCAGCCGTATTGGTTGAGACGTAGCATCAATAGTGTCCTTGTCCAAATCAACAAGAACATAGTCGTCGTCAGGCAAGTCAATACGCTCGTATCGCCGTTCAATGCCGACAATGTACGGGCAAGGCGCTTCCAACACTGACAGCAGGCGGGCGGGGAGAATGGGAATAAAGACGCTAGCCCACTTGAAGGGGTACAATAGGCTCACCAGGGCATGGCAGGCCAGATGAAGCATGCTTGTGTGTGAAGAAAGAAAAATGATACGGCTCTCCGCCAAGGCATATTCAAAGAGAGCCACCACATTTTCCAGAGACAAGCTCCGGAACAAGCTGTAGATGTCGATCGTCCGCGACCCGGGAATCTCATTGGCAGCCTCCTTTCTGGCATACAATCGCAGTTCTCTAACTCCGAGCTCTACCTGGGTTTTGGACGACAAAGGACTCACAGCCTCAACACACAGGTTGATAACATACCGCTCCAAAGGCTGCCAGCGACCAACCTTGGGCGACGTTGCAGGCACACGAAGTATAGCGCCATCTGTCATTGGAACAGCAATAGCCTTGAGCCACTCTTTCCAAAATGCCATGCGCGTGACATCGCGGCCCATGATGCCATAGGCACGGGGAGCCCATAGGCCGCTTTCGCCCGTAGTTAGGCCGTCAATCTTGGAGGCAGCGCCATGGCGAAGTGGTCGCAGCATTTCAGTCATGAGACTAATCTTTTCCTCGACAGCACTTATCTGGTCCTCGAGACTCTCTCGTTCGTCAGTCCCAGACGCAATGGTGGGCAGCTTGGCCAAGAGTTGTGAAAGATGTGTGCGTTCACCGGCCAGCCGTAGGCCGAGACTAGCAGCCAGCTCACGCTCTTCGTTTGACATGTGACTCTGACGCCATTTCTCACAACGCTTTTCTATTTGCTCGGCAATTTCAGAACTCACGGCAGTCCAGATAATGACCGTAATGCCGTAGATTTTGGCATTATCGTCGCCGGTCATGGTGAATCCATGCCATGTTGAGCGTGGCCGATCGTCTGATGATACGATCTGGATATCGTTAGGGAAGGCGAACATGGGAACGTAGTCGGGGAATTTCCCTCGTCGGGCGATTTCCTCGGTGGCTTCACGGGGGGGGTATCGGTCTAGGAGAACAGGCTCAAATCGCTTGCGAAGAGGGTGCATGTCAGGGTCCTCAGCCAAGGGCTCGGGAGGGGGTATGACGGAGTTGTACTGGCTTAGACGTTTAGTAGTCCTAACAGAAACTACCGCATTAAATTGGTTAGCAAATCTGTGATTCTTGATTCTTCGGCCTGTGGGTAGTGCCGTAGAGAGCAGGCGATTGACGAAAATCGCTTGGGCAGCAAAGCCATTCCATCGGTAGGGCCGATCCAAGCATCATAGGTTGTGCTACCAGCATCCTGTATGCCAAAGGGTGTTTTTGTAGCGGTTCAATACGAACGGAGTGCAGCCCTACAACAGAGAGGCGACACAAATCGTCTAGCGGCTGAAGAATGCATTCTATGTGTAGTGTCTCGCAGTACAAGACCCCCTAGTTCTGAAGAGCAAAAGAAAAAAATGGAAAAAAAAAAAGAAAACAGAAAACAGAATCAATCTATCACATACCTGGTCTACCAGCGGCTGGCTGTTTCCTCGAGCTGTGGATGTCTCTAAAGCTCATTTTACGCCGGATACTACCCTTAATACTGCGCAATGGACTTCTCCTGCCTGAAGGGTCCAGTTCGTCAGCCTTGATACGCTCAGCTCTAGGGGTAATCATGGGCGGGCGAGAATGCAGCTTAGCGCCTGCACTAAAAGTCAGATCGTCAAGAAACACTTCACGCTCAGCAGCAAACTTGACAAGGGCAGAGTCAAAGTCGAAGCCGTTGTCTTCGGTTGGGTCCCGGAAGAGAGTAGAGGGGGTTATTGTAGCAGAAGTAACATTCTGGGCTTCTTCGGGTGTGTTTGAAGTCGTTGTCGAGGAGGCAGCGGCATTAGAAGGGCGGATCGTAGCACTACTTCGGTTGCTCTTCGTGCCGCCTGTATCAAGCTCATCGAGAGTGTGGATTGAGAAGCGGCCATCTGAAGAAATTTTAGAGGAGCGGTTCCAGGAGTTCTGCCTTGAATGTCTGAACGAGTTTCTGAAGTTGGTGGACGAGGCAGCCTCAACATCTTCTTCAATTGTGGTCTCTGGCTGGTGGGGGTCTCCATAGGAAATGGTCTCGACGCCGGCAATCCAAAAGTAGTCGGCGAGGGGAGTCGAAGGGTTTTCCATCATGGCAGATGTTAGATGTGGAAGAAGCGACGGTCCAGGCGAGGGATAGCAGATATAAATATTATTAGACGTGTGTCTCTGTCGACCATGGAAAGAGATAACAAGCTAGTTATGGTTGTGCTAGAGTATTAAGACCAAGACAAAGAGACGAGAAAAGATCGACGGGCATTGGTGGTTGGACAGACAAAAAGGTGTGTTTGCTCTGGAGAGGCCCTATCTTCCTACGGCGGTGCTAGCAGTACAGTGGTGCTGAGGGCTAGGACAAGATATTGAGAGAAAAAGAAGGAACTCGGGCCAGGTCGTGAAACAAAGCAGAGGCCAGGAAATCAAGTCGAGGACGGATCAGAGCCGGGTCGGAGTTCGCTTGGATAATAGCTGCACTGAAAACGTGGAGCGGTTGCTTTGGGGAGCTTTGTCAAGGTTTGAGCAATGCCGAGTCAGTTCAGGCGAGGTTTTTTCTTAGCTGGCTGGTGAGGACGAGATATTTTGGGTGAGTGTGTGCACTCTATAGGCCAGAGAGGTCGAATATGGGTTTGGGGTTACGACACCAAGCCTGCAGGAAGGCCTAGGAGAAAGGGAAGTAGAAATTAAGGAGGGTAGAGTCTAGAAAAAACCCACGGCCCGAAAGGCCTGTTTGAACAGACGGGAACAAGACAATCCCTATGGGAGAGTATAGGAGAATTGAAACAAGTGTTTTTAGCCGACAATGTGGATTGTGCGTATGTTTAGGGGAGACGAGTGTCGCCGTGGGGTGCAATGGTCAGATTCGGATAAATCGCAAGCGGCGGCTCGTCAAGATAGATGCTGTGCAGCTGCTGTCGCAGTGTCGCTTGGTTCAGGCAACGGCCTAGGGCCAATGGAAAAGAAGCAGTGTCAGCCAAAGAGCCAAATACTGTGGACTAGCTGCTAGAAAGGCAGCAAGGCGGATGCTCTGAAGGTCTCCTCACGACTCCCTGGGTGAGGCTCTTCCTCGGAGGCAGTCCAGGTGAGAGCATGAAGGGGAAGAACAATGATACGACAGCTGGCGATTGAAAATGCAGATACCGAAAGCCCAGCCAGCATATGCATTTACAGAGGCGCGAAGAGAAGGACGCATAGGATTCGGGAGGGTCTTTGACTTACTCAAACAGTGGCGGGTGAAGCCCAAGAAGAAAGCGAGAAAACACCAACTACATGTGATGTGGGATTGCAGAAAAGAAGAAAAGGACAGAGGAACGTAGTGACTTAAGGGAAGAAAAAAGAGACCAGGGCCGGGGGAAAAAGGTATACGACTTGACTTGGTGTGGTCTTTGACAAGTCGACGTGCCGGCCTTGGAACAGCTTCGCTCGTACTCTGTTGCCGTTGGTCGATGGCTTTGATGCAAAGTCAGGATGAAGCTCTGACTGGATAGAATTGGTACTAGATTTGGTTGGCTGGCTGTTAGCTGGTGGCTAGAATCAGTCTGTTCAAGCCAGGGGTTCGATTTGATAGCGGCGATTTTAGAGGTTAAGGGGAACAAAGCAGGATAGGAGGGGGGGAGGGGGGGGGGGGGGGGGAGGGGTGAAAGCAGTGATGATGCTCTGGGTACGCATCCGGAGCGTTCTGGTGAGGTATGCAACACATATACATACTACAGATATACGGACATGCAGACATACAGGCATACAGGCACACAGGCATGCATGCACACGCACACACAGCAAGGAAAAGAGAGAACAATGGACATGAAAGAAATCGGCTGAAAAATAAGAGCTTATCGATTCAGTGTGGAAAAGATAGTGAGAAAAATGGAGCATTTGAGTCGTCAAATATGGGGGGGGGGGGTTGGCTAAGCTGTAAAGTCAGAGAGAGGACAAAAAGTTATGTGTTCAATGGGGCTCTAGCTCTAGCCTAGCTCTAGCTCTAGGCCCTAGGCTCTGCACGCCGAGCCCAGGGGGAAGGGGTCCAGTACAATCTTGAAAGCCGCCAAAACAGCAAGGCCTTGGACTTGGAAAGCTTTGATGGCCAGGTCTAAGGACGTGGGTGGACTTTAGCCTGGACTTAGCCAGGTACAAGCACACATGGCGCAGACACAGGCACAGGCACAGGTACAGGCACAGGTACAGGTACAGGTACAGGTACAGGCACAGGCACAGGCACAGGTACAGGTACAAGTGCAAACATTGCAAGTACAGACACAGGCACCAATGCATGCATACATACACATACGTACACATCAAGACACACACACGCACACATCAAGACACACACACGCACACGCACACACACCACATCCAAGTTGCGGCAAGTGTAGCTGCAAGTAATATTCAGTCGTGCTATAATTGCACGCTACGTAGTAGATGCTACATTGTGCTACATATTCTATAAGCTACTGTTCCATCTTGCCCAGGCACCTTCCCAAAACCTCATCGACTCAGTAGCCCTGAAAACTCTTCCATTGTCTAGTCCTCTTTTTCATACTCACTACTCCTCTTCCTCTTGCTCCTCCTCTTCATCTTATAATCCTCCACCCCCCCCCCCCCGTCTGATCTTCGTCCTCTCCTCCTTCACCTTCCTTTTCTTCTGTTTTCTCCTTTCCCACACCCCCAGCAACTCTACACGAGTCTGTTTGCCATCCTCGTCTTTATCACCATGGCTCGTGTAATGTATTCTCTCTGGTCCTGCATCTCGTACACTTTTGTCGTCTGCACGCTAACTCTAATCCCCCCTGAGAACAAAGGTAAAAAAAAAAAGCAAGATAAAAAATAAAATAGGTCTCAAGACGCAGGAATCGCCCTCCTGTTGCACCATATTTCGACCAACAGAAACAAAACTTGCGCCCTTGGCGATCGACTATACAAGAACAAGACACAAGGCCAACCTAGCCCAACCTAGCCCAACCCTGTCAATCCTAGATGTCAGTGGCTGAGTTTCCTGACTTGGTCGTCTCGTTATGTGCATTAGCTTCAACCGAGACACAGGCCAGGGGCCAATATCCAGGCCGGTTTTGACTTTTTTGGCGTTCTTCATACCAGCAAGAGACAGCAAACAAACCACGCAACCAGGATGACTGGCAGAGCGACGGGAGGACAGACAGAACAATACCGTTTTCCTGCATCGCCTCTTCTCTCCTCCCTCCTCGGATAACCACGTCGCGATGGCCCTCGCTCGTATCAAACCCACCCCCTCCCCCGTTATAACGGGTGGTCTGGCGACCCTACAAATACAGCACGTCACTAAGAATCTCCATCCTCCGCCTCAACCCCTCCAAGGCTTCGTTAGACCTCGCTTTCTTGTTGACTAAACTCCCCTCCTTCTTTTATCGTCATGGTGTCCTCTTGCCTTCGGTTCTAAGACAATGTCCCATGTGGCTCTTTGTTATTGTTTATTGTTTACTCCAAACAGTTTTTGCTTTTCTTTTTTCCGTCCTCCTTCTTGTCCAACGAGACAATTAGGCGCAAATGTAGACGCTACTGCAAGGGACCGTTCAGCTTCTATACATTCTTTTTATCTACGGGATGGATACAAACACAACAGAAGAGCTGCAGATTCTAGCCAGCAACGGCCACGGTCTAGAATGCAGCATGTGGACACAGACACACAAGCGAACTTCGTTTACCAAACCCACACCCACGACCCTTGGTTTTCTTCTTTTGCCCTATAATCGTCTTTTATAGATATTACTACGTATTTGTCGCTCTCTATTTTTGCATTCGACTCCCCCTCGCCTAGCCCCGTCTGTTTTTCGGAGCGGGGCGGAGCCAGCTTCTTCCAAAATGGCCGTGCTCAAGACTTTACAGCCCTCCCTTTTTATTTCCGGTAGGAGTTTACACCCCTCTTGTTGAATATGCACGTACATACACGTAGACACGCACGAGACGGCACAAGTCGATGAATGCAGACGCCTAGCACCGTTTTTGTCCGTCTTCTGCCGTGGGTTTCTTTGGGTCTTTCTTCCTTGCTCCTTGCACTTACTCAAACATGTCCTCCCTCCCCCTTATTCCCCCGTTTCTCCTCCACCTCTGCTAAGGGTCTAGGTCAGATCAGACAAGTCTGCTTGTCCATGACCCAAGCCAGTGACAAACAAAACGCCTGCAACAACTAGTCTGGTCTAGGCTATTCTTTGTCTGGAATCTCTTTGTATCCCAGGTTCTCAATGTCTTGACTCTTATTTGTATTCTCTATTCCGCGATGATAAATCCCGCCCATCCACTAGTCATTTTGACGCTTACTTGTCTGCTATTGTCACATTTTCAGGAGCTGTCTAGGGTTTCCAATACTAGGGTTGCGTGCGCCTTGCCCTCTTCCCTCTCATTAGAGTCTACTTTTTTTTTTTTTTGACATGCGACACGCAACAGGCGACACGCAACATGCAACACCTACACTACTCCTACAGACTAAAGTACCTATCTGCCCGCCCGCCTTATCATTCCCTAACGGGATGACGTGTACGGGAATATAAAAGATAGGAACAACACTTTGATGGTTTTCACATTCGTCTTGTGGTTGTATAGGAAACACCATCTCAATACATGGAATGTCCTACCTACAGCCACTTGGGTGCCTGGTCCGAACAACTAACATACGAAAAAGAAGCTGCTGCAAGCATAACTGTGCTTTGTGATCTACACTCTACCTTGGTTGTTTCAGATTTACGCGCGATGCTGTTGTTATATTGCTATACGGTTGAGGGAGGCACGGGAGCCTGCACTCTCCCCCGCCCATGTCCTGAGTAGCTGGGGCTGGGGTTGAGATTGAGGTTGTATTGGGGTATTTGGATAGAGTTACCGTGGGGCCTTTATTATAGTAATAACATTAACTAACTGACAGTTGAAGGAGTAGCATAAGAACTGTATATTGAAGGACAACTCGCCGGCTTCGAAGGGGATTCTGCAGATGCAGCCTGATATGCATGTTCAGAGAGGCAGCGAACCCTTGAGACATAACCCTAGCACGACGGCAACTGTGTGGTTGGGACTAGACTTTGAAATGATGAGGCAATATCTAGAAATGTGCAGAAACTCACTCACTAACCTCCCCTCCCCCCCTCAATCCATTATAGATCCAGAGGCTATAAAGGGTGCAGGGAGAGAGGGGTTTTACTTGTTCGTCCGCAAGCAACACTAGCAGTGCTAGCAACATGCATGCCGGCTTTCGCACGTGACCGCACTGTGATCTGTGGGTGTTATTGCGTTGGCTGGCTGGGTTGTCACATAAAACGGGGCCAATCAAAGCGTGTCAACGAGAGCTCCACTGAAAACGTGCCTTGTAGCCAATGACTGGTGCTCTCTAATTCCTCATGACGTTTAGCTTTATCTTGAGTCCGCATTTAACCTCAACAAACAAGGAGCACCTCAACTCATATCTTTCTCTTCTTTGGCTGGATAACTACGAATAGCATTTCCAACATCTTTTTGTGTGTCTGGCTGTGGCAAGAGTCACACGACTAATTTTATTCTACATTCATATATTTGAGGCTCCCTTGACGCGACCCTCTGCTCGTAATCATTGACGCTTAAGCGCCACTTACTGTTCACCGAATTTACGAAATGCGGTTTCTCACCACTGCCGTCGCCCTTTTGTCGGCGACCATCGCCCCGGCCTCAGCTTTTAGCCTGATCTCCCAACCCGGGGCAGATCTGGTTGCGACAGAAAAACAAAAGATTCCCGGTGACTCTCCTTTGGCTCTTTGCGACAGAAGCCACGCTGATGATGTCGTTGTCATTAAGAGAGTCGATTTGGTTCCCAACCCCCCCAAAGCGTGAGTGTCCCCCCCCCCCCCTTTCTCTTCTTCACTGCCACCAGAATTGCCACGCACCTATACGAACAATACACACACTAATACATGGCATATTATACTGCAGTGGCCAGGACCTAATCATCAAGGCCTCTGGCATCGTCAAGGAAGACATTTACCAAGGAGCATATGTCTTGTTAACCGTCAAGTATGGGCTTATTCGTCTCCTTACTACAAAAGCAGACTTGTGCGAGCAGGTTCAGAACGTTGATCTTGAGTGCCCCATCAAGGCCGGCCACCTGTCGCTGATCAAGAACGTCACGCTCCCGGCTGAAATACCCCCTGTAAGTGAACGTGACCTTGGTCTTGACCTTTGTCCAATCACCAAGACTGACTGTATTCTTTGTTTAAGGGCAAATACACCGTCTTTGCCGATGTGTACACCGTCGACGAAGAGCCTGTGACTTGCCTCACTGCTACTGTCTCATTCTCGCCCAACGTGCTCGGAGCTGAGCTGTAGTGAGCAGGCAAGCTCTCGGGAGGATGAAGAGTCACAGGTTATCCAGTACGACTCTACGCTTAATATCGGCTTCGAACTTGCTGTTAGTCGGACGCCAGATGGCTTAGTTTTAATGTTTCATTGGCTTCATCTACAGTTTTTACAATTCAACAGACAGCGGCTTTTCCTTTTTTTGGTTTTTGTTTGGAATGTGTCTGTCTCCCGAAGGATACAAGATGAGCAAGAAAGAGAGTTGTGATGTAGACGACCGCCGCGACACGGAGCAGCATGGGCTGTTTGGGAACTTTTACATCATCCACCAACTAGGTATCTAGCAGTGGACGTGACAATGCAGATGCCTATTTCCATGTTACAAGTATCTTGGTTACGAAGAAGGTTTTCAAGTTCAGGAACTGATTAATTGTATAAGCTGACACGACAAATTGTACGACAAGATTTCATCCAAAAAGTACACAACAACTGCCATTTAAGGCTGGCCTGTTCATTCGCCAAACAGTCTGCGGACTCTGCGCAAAACGCTGTCCTTTTCCGGGTCGTAGGGGTGGTCCTTGCTGGGGATCTCGAGGATGGTCGGGAAGGCGGCAGTATAGCTGTCGACTTGGTGTCGTATTCTCTCGGCAATCTGAATGGGAGAGGGAGAGGGCGAAGGCGGGTTAGCAAATACCGGAGATACCGCACTGCGACGGTGTGCGAGGAAGAAGGGAAGAAGGGGAGGAGGGAAGAACGGAAGAACGGAAGAACGGAAGAACGGAAGACAGGTATAGAGCACCAAACTTACGTGCTGGTTAATCAGGACAATCCCAATGTCCTTGCGGTCGGTGGTGAAGCGCTCAAAGGCAGCCTCAATGGCAGACGTCTCGGTCTTTCCGTCGACTACAAGGAAGTTCTTTTGCGTATCGGCCCCGGAAGTGACGTGCTGAGCATGGTGTTAGTTTTTCGAGCGGCTAATCTAATCGGGCTAGGTAGGTCAGGCATGAGCTGCGAGCCTCAACTTACGCCAATGCCGGCAAGGAGAAGACCTGTGACAGAGTCCTGCGGAGAAGGAAATAGTTAGCTTCGGGTTCAGGCAAGAGAGCAAGAGGGAGAACGGAGGCGGGTTTGGTGGCCGGGAAGTAGCGGGCTGAGGGCGGGCGAGGCTGAAGACAGGCGGCATTTACCTCATCGCCAATGACAGCAAGAAACTGGCGGTCTTTGTAGTCGGCCTGGGAAGCCATTGTGCTTGGAGATAGATTGAATATTGCGGCCTGCGGCGAGGTCTCTGGATCTAGGATTTTCCTTTTTGTTCCTTTAGAAACGCGAGAGTTGGAGACCAGCAGCACGAGGAATAGAAGAAAGAGTCGAGAGTTGGTGTCGATTTTTGTATGAGAGCATTGTTTTGGTTCATCATGAAGCTATACTATACCCAGCCCCACTTATCCATCCGCTTTGGGGCTGTACACACAGTGTGCACACACGGCCTAGATCCCTGACTTTTGTGATGTCATGGGGTGGTGAGCGTCAGTGGTGTTGAGACAGGGAAACGAGAAGCACACGTACAGGCTTGACAAAGGCAGAGATGGCACGGCGATGGGGAGGCAGCTAGAAGATGCGGTGCTTGGGGGTAAAATGGGAGCATGCGTTTCTTTTTGCGCGATACCTGCCTGAATTATTTGTCCTGAAGACTAGCCGGTGCTGGTATTACAGTGCCTGCGACATACAGAAACACTGTACCACATTCGAAGACTGCTGTTGTCTTGGGGAAGCTTGTATCAGCCTTGGGGAAAAAAAAACATTTTTTGTTGCAGGTTTTTTTGTTTACTTTGGGGCGAATTTAGCTGTTCATTATTCTTTATTCTTTGTTCTTTTTCTCTTTTCCTCTAATGCCAATAATAATAATCTTGCTTTGAAGGCGAATCGTTGCCTTGCATTGCCCTGTTTGCTTTTCTTTTCCCTTCTTTCTTTCTTGCTTACCTTCTTTTAATCTCATATCCCCCCCTAAGTGAAGCTTCACGCTGCATCCGGCAACGAACAAACAAACAAACCATCAATCAACCTTTGCCTTGCCATATCCCATCGACATCTGCCGTATCTTGCATATTTCCACCCCGAATCAAATCGCTACGAACCAATTAATGGACAGTCACGCGGCGCACTTGGGCATACTACTCTAGGCACTCGAACACGCAAAGACGCACACAAAATGGCGCCTCCTCCGCGTCGCATCGTCCGCAAAAAGCCATTGTCGGAACGACTCTCGGCCATTCTCAACCCGATGGACTTTCTGCTTTGGCTGTCAGAGGAGATGGAAACACGCGAGTACGATCCCGAGACCCTGGGGCTGAAGCTGGGGCTTGCCATGCATGTGGTATTCCTTCTTGCCCGGTCAAACTCGGCATCTGAAGACGTTGACGATTTGTTTGGCGACGGTGGCAGCTCTTCGTCAGTGGCTTATTTGGTAGGTTGGACCTTGTCTGCTTGAATCTTCATCTTTTTTGGCCTTCTGCTGACCCATCCTTTCTGGCAGTCGAGAGCACTGGTCTGGACGCTGGTTCTAGGATGCCTGGTTAATGCTTACTATACGACTACCCGTGTCCGCCTGTATCGCCTTTTCCAGCACAATATAGACGCTGCTCCCGACACAAAGTCTGCCAAGCGCGTCAATGTTCAGTCTACCCCATCCGCTGCGTCCCCGATTCGTCTTTTCAAGCATGCACTCAGGCCCGAGAGTGCCGAAGACCGTTCTCATCCCGACAAGACCCGCGATGTATGGGAGCTCGCTGTGTGGGATCCTCTCCCGCTGTGCTTGCGTATTGCGTGCATCTTCAGCCCAGCCCATGCTCTTGTGTATCTCGCCTTCTTGCCCATCTCCCGTGACGATCCCCAGCCAAGCATCACGGTCCTCAACTGTCTTGTCCTTCAAACAGTACTGTCACTGCAGCTTCTGCTTGTGCAATCTTGCTTTGCCCAGCAAGCCAAGGACACGGCTCTGGTAAACCGGGAGGTTATGAACGAGTACAACACAAAGTTTGTCCATCCTCGGCTGCATCCGACTGTGAGAGATGCTGCTACCCAAGCTAATATTACCGAGACTGGTAATAACACGCTTCGTATTGAAATGTCGTCGGCTGTTGGAACTCCCACAACTCTCCTTCACCGGGGCTTTCAAATACACCCCAATACAAACTACAGCAAAGCCTATGATCCCGAGGGCTATAATACTTCCTTTGGACATTCGAACAGCCCTCAAGCGTACACACCTACCCCTGCCTCTCGGCCAATCCAGTCTATTGAGTCGCCTACTCCTGCTACTGCTTTGCGAGGATCGCTTCGCAAAAGTATGCCTGCTACGATGGTTTCACACGGTACATCTACGGGCGCTAACGTGCTGAAGTCAAGGACCTCTATGGGGACGATGTCTGGGTCGGCCTCTGAATCCTACAACTTCGGTGGCAACATGGGCGTCCATACACACACCAACTCGCCGTTGAAGAAAGCGACGAGCATGGGGGACATGAGCCATTCGCCTCAAAATTCTCGCGAGATGGCTGCGCTTGAACAACAGCAGCAGCGTGGCAGGCTGTATGCGGGAACCAACCCCTTTGCCGAATCACGGGGAAAGCCTTATTCTAGCAAGCCAGCGCATCCAGCTAGTCAACTGGGCAGAGATGCGGTAAGTAGGTCACAACGACAGTACTAGCATATTAGCTAGATATAGAAACGGCCATGTAATATCTAGCCGAGAGGCTCAAATAGTCAATATTTCTTTCTCGAACAGCGATGCACGCAGTGTAGATTGCAATTATGCCATGATTTGTATCGTACTGGGATGCAGATGGTGGGTAAATGATAGGGAGGGCTTGCATCTGAATGTGCAAGGATAGGGTAGGTGCAACATCATGGTTTAGCCTGGTCGGCTGAGAGGAAAGGTCGTTGAGCTGCAAAGGAGTTTAACTAGACGGTGGTTGGGCGGATGTTAGATACAAGGTTGTAGAGTAATGGGTGGTCTACGAAGTGGTCTACTAGCTGCGTGCGTCAGGGCTGCGTACCGCCTATATAGCGCCCGCCTCCAACCTAAAGTCGTATATTCTATGTCACATGCTATATTGGCCTGGACTCGCGCAGTTGGTGTCACCCGTATTTGGCAGACACTTCTGGGTGTAAGGGGCGGCAGTCTTACGCACGCCGATTCCTGTCGTCATGCAGGTCGACAGGCAGTCTTATCTGGAATGGAAGCTTGATGACAAGCATGTTAGAAGAGAAAGGCAAAACAGAGATCCTTTATTGTTTAAATCCCGCCTTCGAAATCCGCGATTGGGATTCGTTGTTTCTTGAACTAGGAACAAGAGCTCCCCCTTCCTCATTCCTTGATCCTGGGATGAAGGCTCTAGCGCGCCTCCAAACCTGTGGCTATGCGGGCCATTTGCCCACGCAATATACTATGCAATGACAAACCTGACGGTCTCGCCTGAGGCTTGGGCAGAAAGGCGCCCTTGTCGTTGCATACGCTAAACTTGGCGGACTTGACTTACGCGCGGGACGGCCATGTTGCACAGCATTTTCTTATATATAAGGGATGAAATGTTCCTTGATTCAATGGCGTTGTTTGCTCTTAGTGATTCTAGTAGACGTTAAATAGATTCAAATCAAGTTCTTGATTCAAAGGTCATGTTGCAGCTGCTGTCCTACTAACAACGGTTACTACGTGTCACTGTGACTTTTAATAAAACATGAAAGAAAGAGGACCTCCTTGAGTGCTCCCACCCTACACTCATCCAGTATGACATGCCTTCATTAATCAACTAGCCTAAAGAACTCATTTTCCTTGCCTCTACCCTAGCTCACGCCTTTTTGTTTCTTCTTATTTTCCGCTGCTACTAAATTCACTCGCCAATACTTTTGTCTTCTTCTGCTTGTCCGGCCTTCAACATCTCCCTGTAACCCCGCAGAAGGCTGGCCATGTCGCCAATCTCAAACGATTGGTGATTAGATGTGAGGTAGCCTACAGGCTTAGTCGCCTCTAACCTGGGGTAATTGGCGGTCGATTGGCCCTCATAGCAGGCCTTGAGAAAGTTAAGCAAATCGCCCTCAACGACACCGTTCTCGTAGACGTAGGCCTTGTCAATCAGATCTCCCAAGTGGTCCCAGGCCTCCATGGACATCGGCTTTTGTACCTTGCAAATATAAAAAAGGATGATATAAAGCCCAGCGCCGCTGTTTAGGCGGAGGGAGAGGTCGACGAGCCCCTTGTTCTTGGCCGCTAGCAGCACGTCCAGATTTCCCATTGCTTGTATGGCGCCCATAATCTTTGTCTGCAGCAATCCGCCTAGGACCTCCCCGAACGGCGGCTTCAAATACCACTCATGGGACTTGGAAATAGAAGAAGCATGGAGGAAAATGGTCTCTGCTATAGTCAAGGGAGGCTCAGGCATGAGTCCCTTGATAAGATCTGGAAGCGGACTTAGACTATATGAGCCATCGCTAGCAGTGTCGCCTTCTTTGGATGCGTACAGCCCCTGCCCTTTAAAAAAGAAGAGCGTTATTTTTGGGTGGGATTCTGTGAAGGCGATTTCCCTCCATGGCCCTGAAGGGGGAGGCGGCTTGGCGAGTGCAAGTGTCGACTGCTTTACCAGCAAATGTAAAGCGGACTTTTTGGCGTAGAGCGGGGCACCGAGATCTTGCCGTTCAGAGACTTCGCTTGCATCGTATTCCTCCATGTACACACACTTCTTGCTGGGAAGCCAATGGCATGTGGCAATGTATGCTGCTAGCTGGAAGGCCCTCGAGCTTTCGAGTTTCTTGAGATCCTGCTCAAAGCTCGTGGTGGCGTTGTCCGAGCCTCGTCTGCGCGTTTGGTGACGAGCTACTAGGAACTCCAGGAATTTAGCGTCGCCGAGAAGATGGAGGTCGCTGCTTTCAAAGGTCATGTTGAATATTTGGACGACTTGGTCAGACATGCGACTCATGAGCTCGGATTGATGCTCCGCGATATAATCACTGCAGGTTCTGTGGAAAAACTCAAGTCCGTTGCCGTACTTCAGGATACTGCACGAATAAGCCACGACGTCATTTAGCGATGGCGGATCAGGGTCTTCCGATGGCGCTGTGTCGTTCATGATGGAGATGAAAGCAAGAGCAATGTCTTCAGTGATCTGTTTCGAGCTATGCGACTTGAAATGGTGGAAGACCCAGCTAATGAACAGGGGGCCGAGATTCTGACAGTCTACACGTTGGTTCTTCGTGGCCTTTTCTTGGATGCGATCAAAGGTTGTTTTGTACATGCCATCAAGCGTGTTGGGCATCTTATCTAGACACTTTTGGATGCCTGACCGACTTTTTTGACCCATAACCCAATTCATCTGGAGATAGGCAATGAGGAATCTACTCTGTATTAGCGGCCTGCGAAAATTGGGTGGCATTAATGGGACAAAGCACTCACATGCTGCTAGCCTTCTCTAGGACTGCTGACTTAATGGCCTTCTTTAGATCGGGGTTTTCGGAGAGCAGCTTCGCTATTTTTTTGTTATCTTTTTTGCTTTTCTCTAACTGATGGTCGATGAAAGCTGCAATGTCCTTGTCGTCGGCGGCAACCTCGCAGGTGGCAAAGGTTTCTGCTTTATCAGAGAACCCTTCGACTTCGCGAGAGGTTATAAGAAGCTTCAAAGTGCCCTGAAAATCACCGTTGGTATTCTTGGGCTGTAGAATCTCAATCAACTGCTGCTGCTCGTCAGGGTCGAGCTCGTCGAGGGCATCAATAACGATGAATGTCTTCCTGTTTTTGAGTAGGGTGTGGTAGAGCTTCTCAATGTCGCCTGGAGAGATTTTCTCCCGCCCATAGCCTCTTTTTTTCCATAGATTTGTGATGTAGACGGGCGGATCGGTCATTGGCTGCAGGAAACGAGTACAAAGAGAAGCGAGAATATCGTGCCGTGTGTACTTTTTGTCGTAGATGACATAGAAGTAAGCGTACTGGCATCCTCTGTTTTTAGACATACAACTGTCGCGAACAGCGTTGATAATAGACGATCTTTGGCGCAAGGTGTTAGTCTAGCTATGTACATGTGTTGTAAAGTCCGGTGCAGCACTTACGCTAGGATTGTCTTTCCAACTCCAGCTAGATTTCCAGAGACTAGTGTTAGTACGCGTTTCGCTAGCGGCTTGCAACTTCTTCGCTGAACTCACCAGGACCCTTGTACCAGAGCCTATCACAGGACCCGTGAAGCCAGCTTTGGAACTGGAGCGATTTGAGAAGGGCTTGTCCAGCAATGTGGCTACTGCTGCCGACACCTCTGTTTTCGTTTTGGAGGCAAGCCTCGCTCCGTTTATCCTTGTGTATCTGCCGGGAGACAATGGGTGAAATCCAGGTGAGGATATCCTTGCCGATATTTTTGTCCAGCTTGTCAAGAATTTCTTTCTTTTTGTCGGGAGGGGGTAGGGCAGTGAAAAGGGCGTCTAGCAGCTCCCCAATCTTGTTAATTCGCTCTTGAAAGTTCTCGCGATGATAGAAAGCCCACCACATCGAGCGAAAAAACCGTCGAAGAAAGCATGTATTATGCTCATATTCCTCAAGGTACTTGGCGATATGCTTGTCCCCTTTTGCGGCTCTTTCCATTGCCTGCAACGAGATATTCTTTCTCAGATCATACAGCTTTGCCCTATTGTCGCACTTGGAGAGGTGAAGGTTGATTCTGGCTAAAATCATGAAAGCGGTGGTGCGTTGACTCTTGTTGCTATCCGGCGCACCAAAGTCGGGTTTCTTGACATTGAAATCCTTCGCCCAGTCCTTCAGTCTAGCTTCGTAGCCTTTCAAGACAAGAAGATCATCGCAGAGATCGCTTCTCATGTTTAAAGCGTCCTTGATAATTTTGAAGTTGTCCATTGAGGACTTGAAAAGGGGGAAGATACCCGCGGTAAACGAAATAGGGTCCATGTTGGCTTCGCCTGAATGAAACTGGCGATGCTGGCCGTAGATGGGGAGGGGGGGGAGGGGGGGGAGGAGGGAGAAGTAGTCGTCTGGGTATCAGGGTATTTCTGTTGATCTGATGCGGCGGTGGGGTTGAGCAGTTGCGAAGAGCACAAGTGTTTGGCATCGGTCTTCCATGAAGCCTTTTAAGCTTTTTTTGTTGCTAGAATGCCGTCACTGGACAAAAACGGCCATAACATGCGGGCACGCTTGCAGGCAGCCAGATACGCCCTGTTGGTCAGCAGCCAAGTGACGTGAGGTTACATTCTCACTGAATTGATTAACCTTTGCATAGCTCTTGAGCCTGACTAGCGAAAACCCGGTTGACAACTTATCAAATTGGACACATATCGTCAACTTCAATGATATGGGTAGGATTTGGAGAGCTTGGGCCGCTAGATAAAGAGAGTAAAGGAGATGGAGGGGTTGGTGCCATATTTGCTTGCCATTGCATTAGCCGGTAAGCTTCATTTGGCTATTGAGTATGGAGGGGGGAGCCGGGTGAATTGCAGCCACGGCCTGCTGGTTGTTAGGCAGAGGAAAGGAAAAAAAACTTTTTTCCGACTCGCACACTGCCACCATGGAGATCTGAAGCCATGAGCGCTACGTCACCAGACATTTCTGGACTTGACATCAAGGCTTGCATTTAATCCTTCGCAGATATTCAACAGCCTTTTCGGATTGATAGCCTTGCTGCTGCCAATCTTTGCCTGGAGAGGTTAGGCTGCTTTGAAACGAGGAAAACTTTTTTGCCTCTGATAAGCTTTTGTTTTATCCTTCATTTTGACCTACAACTATCGTATCGTTATGCGGGTGTTGTTGCTCATTGTTTCCCTTGGTCTAGTTACACCAAGCCGGCTCTGTTGGTCAAATTTGCAGAAAAGGTCAGTAGCTGTTTTTTCGGGTTGACTGCCACTTATCAAGCATGGATTAACCTCGCAGCATTACACCTAAGTCACAGAGACCTGAAGTGCATATGAGAGATGCAGGTGACACATATTAGGACTCTAGGGGTCGTCTACTTTAGCTAATATAACCCCACTCCAGGGTTACACAGGACAGACCCTAGATCGGCCGGCCCTAGTTTGTCCCACATTTGCCAATTTGCCATAATCGGTGGCGTTCTTGTCTGGCAGGCACATAAATTGTGGCGCGCTGACGTAGTAGAAGGGAAAAAAATATTTTTAAGTCACGATCTTCAGATCCTTTGTACCTTGCAAAGTTGCACTTGCTTTGAGGCCTATTGGGCTGTAATCTGCTTACTGGCCAAGGGTTCGAGTCTTGCGGGAGTTAATTGTCGGGCCGGTGAGAGCAGGCTGGGTTATGAAGATCGGCAGCTGACTGGGCTGTGGTATGTGGAGGATAGGCAGCTTTGATATCTCTTGGGCCTTAATACTATCATGTCAAAAATTGCGCTCGGACGGTCCAAGCTGCTAATCGTAGCCTGATGAGATGCTGGGGACTGGGCTTTGCCTCCCACGTCTTTGTGTAGGGAAGCTCTTCCACTACTTGATCTGTCTGTTTCTAGGACCAGATATTGAATTGTATTACTGCAGTTTAGAGCAGCGTTTCTTGTGTCACGCGGCGCTGAAAAGATGTGCCATTCTTCAGTGCTACGTCCGGGTCAAGATAGACGGTGGTCTTTGGAGACCGCTCTTTGGAATCCGTTGGCCGTCATATACTGTTTTTTTCAATACTTTCCTTGGTGTTTTTTATTTTTATCTTGTTCTTTTTTTGAAAAGTATCAAGACGCATGGCTGGTGCTGGGTCTCTGGCTTGTGAACTCCCCCTCGTTCTGCTAGTCCTCTCTTCTACCTGATTGGGGATGTTGACTGAGGGCACTTGATATCTGGGTTGTATGGCCTCCCAGTCACGTGATCACATAGCTGCTTTGTGCGTCAGCTTAGTCATGCTGTCATAGAATACTCTTGCGTGAACTTAATTTGGGCTGCCTGCCAAGTGTGCTAGTAAGACAAATACTGGCCCTGCATATATTTCAGTGGCTATGTTCTGTCAGATTGCAAGTTTCTTCAGGTCCGTATCCTAACAGCCTATTCTTGCTGCTGTATGTCTTATATTATTATAATCTAGCCCGTTTTATTATGACTCTCTGTCTGTCTCCATTACCGATTATGGTACTAACAGATCATAGAATGATCCTGAATACAGGCCTACGATGAGCTAGAATGAGTGTCGCTATCACTAGAGCTAGAACGATAGAACTATCGAAAGCATCGAAAGTATCATGTTAGGCATACAGTCGGTTGATTCTACATCGAGATCTGTGATCGATAGTGCATGATCTGATGCTAGGCTTTGAGTCTTCATTTATAAAATAAGGGTCTAGTAGTGGATAGAGCTATTGGCTCAAGTTCTATCCATCATTGCGGGTAAATTAAGGAGTAGAGATGTGCAGTGCAATATCTAAAGAAAAGAAGTTGTCCACTTTAGTGTAAGTCATGTTATATGTTGTAGAATTGCTTGTATTTGTCCCTCCCACTCTCCTTCATCAACCCCCGAGTACTTCGACTATGAGATATATATACTTGAGTTTACAGTCATGTGTCCTTTCCTGCATCTCTGCTTAGTCGTGTCCTGACACATAGCAACGACATCCTAGTAAGCACACGCTACTAGCAACAGAGCGGAAGCCTTAAGACAAGAAAGATACTAGTCACAGGTCAGTAATGGTACTGCGTCCACGGCGCTTGACGCTTGCCCCCAAGATGATTAAACTTAGAGACCGCAAGATATAAATAGGGATCCATTTCGCTTTGGCTTGTCTACTGCTTTTCACGTTTCGAAGTAGTCTTCCTTACTGACATAGGGTTGCTTGGATAGGGGGTGTGGTTTGTGATCACCTTCAGAGCTTGCAGGGCGTTTTTACCCTGGTCTCTCTGGGCACAGTTGGCCTGATTGAGCCATACTACTTCGACAGTGGCATCTACAAACATTTCATGCTCCTGAGTGACGGCGGAAGACCAATATTGAAAGAACTGGCAGAGGTCAACCTATACATCGCTGAGAAAATTGGCACTGCGTTGGGGCGATTGCACCAACACGATGTGCTCCATCGTGAGCCACGTAACGTACTACACGATAGACGTACTGGAAGATGCATGATTGTGTATTTGATGCAAGCACGAGAAGCATTATTTTGCTACTGAGGCACAATCTTTGAGGATTCTTGTACCACTAACCCTAACCATGTCACATAACCCAAGCGACAGCCACAGTCACGTGACCCAAACTTTTTGCTAAAATCGGTCCTTGTATTATTATGTGAAGTTGTAGAAAAGTTTGGCTACTCCTCTTTTTCACATATAATAGCTCCTTTTTTGATAGGTACATCGTCTTATCAGTCTACCCGAACTTGATCCGGAGCCATTCTGATCTACTCCCAGCTACACGACAAGGGCTGTAATACCCCTAACCCTAAACAGTCCACGTAACCCAATATATGATTACGTGACACACGCTTATATATACTCCCTAATTATTACCCCTCACTCATAGATAGACTTAATAAACCATTCCGATCCTCTCCCAGCTCCACGACAAGGGCACAGTTGCATACCTAAGCGGGCGCAAATACCCAAATGACAACAAAGAACTATTGACTGCTCTAATCCTCTGTTTCGTTCACGCAAAGTCCTTGATATAACCTAATAAATAGCAAGCAAGAACGACTACGCGCACTTGTCTAACAAGTGTCTTTAATCGTCCGTTTCAACCACGACAAAAACGATTAGGGTTGACTTGTGACGACGCTCGCTCGAACCTATTGTTTGTGGTTGGCTGGCCAACCGTGTGGGCCGCATTGTGGTACTAAACATGTAATGAACTTCTGCCTCGATTCAACCAAGAACCCGCAACCTAGACACGCCGTTCATAATCATCGTGTATAAGGCCCAATCGTTCTCAACTTGATCCTCGATGCTATGCATGACCCACGAGATCAACCTCGTGAGAAAGGAGCTGCGACATCGTCCACCATGACCACGAAGCCTGTTGTAGCATTACGTGCTACCAATACTTTCCTTATTCCACCGGAGGTAGATACATTCCATGTCCATGCTACGATTTGAGCGATCCTTCTAACAGGTGCAATACAAGCTCCTAGTTGCGTTACCCGATCTCTCCTCACCTTTCGTTCGCCTGCCAACCGAGTTACTGTTTGAGATTTTCTCCCTCCTATCTGACGCAGTAGACCAAATTTGCCTGGCCCTCACCTGCAGACGCCTTCTCCAGATCTCGGCAGTACAAACAATAAGGATTCCCTCTGCGGCAAAGCATAGACGTTCTCCTCCGCGACATCCCTCCATTACCTTACTTTCACTGCTAGGGAGACTGGCTCCTCTGGATGCGCGGGGCCGACCGAAGCGAACATCTGCGCTTTGTTGTGATTGTTTAAGGTACCGACCTACCAGAAAGAGTTACTGGAAACAGAATGGCAAGGAATATGCCCTTTTGGAGCCAGGAGCGGGCTCACAGGGCGTTTGGGATAGGAGAGTGTCAAGATGGACATCAAAGTTATCGTTTCAGTGTCCGGCTTGTTGGCTCGTAGAAAGAAAGGGCATCCTGGAACGACGGTGGCGCATGCTTTGGTGAAGCTGGCCAAGCATTTTTTGGGAGATATGACCCCCCTTGTACAGGTGCGAGTGAGGTGAGACAGTTGCCATATCTGTCTATAGTTCAGTATGCTAGGGTGCAGGCGCATGACCCTATGTGCGCATGGACATCGACTTCACAGGTATCTGCAATTCGAATTAGCCAGAGTACCACCAATCTGCCGTCAAACCAAAGAGATGAACGTTTCGAGCCCATGACGTCGTTGTGTTAGTGCTGTCTGTAGCAAATCTGGCCGCCGGTGGTCGCTTGAGCATCCCCCGATATTTGCATAGATACGTCGCGGTTGCTGCTTCTGGATGTGCGATACCAACAAACACCCGTGGGTCAGTGGGTCTTAATGATAAAGTCTCATGCAAGCAGAAATAGTGTTTCAACGATGAAATGCTATAGGAAGAGAGGCAGCATTGGAAAACAAGTGGCAACACCTATCGGGTAAACCGCAGCTTTGGCACTCCCCCAAAAGCCGGGATGGGATTCAGACAGAGCATGTTGAGCGGTACGACGATGGAATCTGTGCAGTATTGGCTACGACGAAGGCGCCTGGCATGTTGGAACAACAGCCTCAGTACATCGTGGTTGAGAGAGTACGAGCGGCTCACAGCGCTTGTTGTGTAGGGATGTGCAGCCAACAGATCTTTCGCTCTCGACGCAGTTCGTGTAGTCACAAACCACCACGTTTTGATGTCCCTCGTTTGCTAGCCATGCATAGAGTTACTATAAATTTTGTGCTATTTGACAATACCTTGCCATGCCCGTCTTCGGTAGGAAGGGTCTAGTAGACAAGAGGAGCTTGTACGAGAGAATTCGTGAGCCGTCGAAGGAGGAGGTAGAGACTGCTGTGAAAGAGAACGTGCGTGATTTGTTCCTCTCTCAACCGTCAAAAAGAGCAATGCTTACCAGAACGCATCAGTTTGGCCTCAAATGTTATTACACGGAAACCCGAGACTATGATCGAAACGAGAACATCCAGACGCCGTGTGCGGTCTTTCTGATAATTGGAAAATTCGACGTGGGCGAAGAAACGTGCGATGAGGTGTACAAAGGCTACACCGTTACTGACAAGAGCACCATCAAGCTCTTGGCTCACTCTGCCGGCGTCATCATGCCGCTAACTTAGGTGACGGTCTTTATTGTTGCTGGGCACACCTGGTACCAACTTCCCTACGTCTATGGTTCTTAGAGATATAGTGCTCGACTGAGCCATGCCATGAGGTTTCCGAGAATGGTGGGAGATCAAGCGACTGTTGTAAGGCACTCTCCATTTCCATCGTCGAGATGTCCAGTGTCAATTCCCGCGTAAACCAACCCGGTTGACTGGTTCGGTATATGCTTGGTCCTGCTGGCTAGGGAGGGCAGTTGTTACTATGAAAACTGTGGACAAAGGTATTGGTGCTTGATTGGAGGTCTCTGATGTATTATCAACAGCCTCCCCTTGTTCAGCTCGTCCACCGTATCCTGCACATAACTTCCGATTGATGTTTCAATGAGGCCGTGTTGATGGGGCTCAGCTGCGATGAATCCGGGAAGTCCACCGATCATAGCATTAAAGGTTTTATCCTGCATTTCGCGGATCTGGTCGGGTTTCAAAGCAAAGAAACAGAGGGATTTTGAACAATCGTTGAGCGTCGGAAGTGCTTTCTGCTGGCGCTTGCACTCGTTATCATCGTCATCCGTTTCTTGGTAAACGAACTTCACCATAGGCCTGATGCGATGAAATTTGTGGTGACGATCCGGGCCTTGCGAGAGAGTTTGGAGGGCAGTATCACAATATCTGAATGCTGGCGAATGGCAATGGGCTATACCAAGCTCCTCCAAAGAATTGCCTAAGGATCATCGATGTAGGCACAGGAACTAGCATCTGGGCTATTGATGTCGGTGCGTATAACCCCTAGCGTTGGGAGGATATATTGAGGTTCAAGATAATGAATATCCACTCGCCAGCGACAACGGTACAACCGAGAGCACCGCCATCCCTCAGTGGTCTGAACTCATGGTAGAAGCCGCCGACAAGATTGATCGTTCCATCACTGTTGCTCGAGATTTTGGGTCGATGCTTGCGAACGCAGGCTTCGTCGATATCCTCTACAAGTAGAGGAAAATAATCCGTTTCAGCCTCTCTACTAGCAGAGAAAAGCAATTGCAATTGCGGCTCTGTATAATGGGGTCCTATTATTCCCTTGTTCTTATGGGTTTCATCACACAAAACTGCCCGTCCTATGGCCGGCGATAGCCACAAGTCGCGACCATACTTACGGCCACGGATGCCTTCAACTAGCCATGTACCTTGGCTTCCTTGCATGCACTATATATCTGGTAGTCTGTCAGTCACAGTACCCAGCAATCGGCGTGGGAGAGGGAAATCAGTACGTATTACAATAACTGCGGATTGCTGTATTAGCAAGGTGCTTTCTCACATTGTCCAAAAGCACGTGTGTTTCTTTAACAGTCCAACCTAGCCCCATCAACCCCTTCTCCATTACTTCTCTACTAGTAGAGGAAAGCAGGAAAGTAATTCATGTAAAGCTCTCTTCTGTTTCCTTTGCATTGATTACCTATTTTCCTCTACTAGTAGAGAGACTTATGTGGTTACCTTCTTCTACCATGAGTTACTTGCCTCCACGAGTAGAGAGGCTTACATGGATTACTTGTACGACTCGCTTAGCTGCTATTCTGGCAGTAACCCTGACCGGATAGCTCATAGGTCAATCAGTGTACTCACACCATTCCGACAATCTCGTTCACTACCTGAACTGCTTAGGTGCCGTCATCCAAGGCGACATTGTCCAATACAAAGGGCGCCAACTAAGGCAAAATATCTTTCAAGTGTCCAGACGACTCCATCAACTTTCTACACGCTTCAGTTCATTTAATGTTAAACTACAAGCATGCTCGCCAATATCTGCCACTAAATACCGGAAATCCTAGTTCAGCAAAACACGCAAGGGACGCAATGCACAACCTACTGTTTGGCGTTAAATTCGAATTGTTTTCAAGAGAAAATGGGATTGCCGTTGAGGAATCTCATAAACCAGCAGTAGTGTATGTTCAGTGTATTGAACTACTTGGGCGCTGTCATTTCGACATTCTCGAGTGCTGAGTAGCGTCTTAGTGACGAAACTGCAATCGGCCTACGGCCGTACTCGTTGTTCGCCCAGGTGAGGAAGTTTGCCGCTTCTTATGCTACCTTCAAGTTGGTGACGGCATGCCCCCCTTAATGCCGGCTGCTAGCATCTATCATGCCGGCAAACATCTACGTTGACAGCAAGTCCGGCTAGTTGTTCACCAGTGATGGGCCGATGTCGGCCGGTCAGTCCTGGTATGAGTATCTATACCTACGCAAATGTAAACCATCCTAACATTGAGCACCAATTGATGCGCCCGCATGTTTGGGTCGCGATTCAAAGGACTAGTTTGCAACTATCTACTCCGCAAACCGGGCTCACTATAATGCAGTGAGGCAGGAGTCGAGTAGTTTCAAACAGAGATCGTTCCAATTTATTAGCCCAACTAGGTAAGACTATTCATATATTCGACTCGACAGGCTGGACTTGTTAGTGCCCAGCATTAATATACAATGCTGGATACTAAAGTAGTCCACACATCGCGAGAACAGCAACATTTGAACCTTGCTCCCCATTCACATCACCGATGTACCCAAGCATTCCTTTTCCAACGCGAGCGAATGCGACCGGGCTTTCTCCAAAATTACTCGCATTTTTGCGAGGGAAAACGAAGGATTCAGTGACAGACTTTTCATCTGTCATATACCACGCGTCTTTAGGCTTAACGTTCTTGACGAATTGAGCTTTTTGGCTGTATCGCGGAAGCATCTTTGCAGCTAAATCACGCTTCACTGCGGCGTGATTCAACACAACTGTCGTCCTGTGGTATGCGCCCACCTCCCACCTCAGACCGGCTTGCGAGAAGAAAGGTTTGATGCTCAGTGGTTTGACAAAGGAAGAAAAATTGCCCATGACCACTGCCCTTCCACCCCTGCGGACATAGTCAAGGACTTCCGTCCAAATATGGTTTTGATTGACGGTCAATGACTCGTCGGTTATAAGGACGGCCACGGGGCTTGGCTTTTTTGAAAGTTGGTCTATAACTGAATCTGCGTTCTCAAGTCGCAAAAAGTTCGTCTTTGACTGTATTTCGATCAAAAGTGGTTCATAGAGTTGGTCAAAATATGACTGATGGTTGAGAGAGATAGAGAGGAGCCGCGGCTTGGTTGTCGTGTCTGTCATGATGCGTAGATATGAGAGGGGACACAGTAAATGTTAAATTGGTCATTAATTATTTTATATTAAGTTAAATGAAAATTCTGTTTGCTCCTCTTTCCATTTATACTCACCCCTCTTTTCCTCAGGTAGGAGCCCCGTTTTATCTGTTTACCCGAATCTTCTCGGGGACAGATGTGGAAGTTTTCTCAACTACAATGAGACGTAGATGAGAGTGTTTAATGAGAGAAGTTGGAAAAGAGCGACCTCGATTGTTATAGAGATCCGCAATAGCGATGAAGAAGTTGAAGGCGGACTGCAAGAGCCTCATCCACCAGAAAGTTATTGGTTGAGGGTGGAATGGGGAACGAGGAGCCTTGCTTTACTGCATCACGAGAACAAGAAAGGTTGCAATTTATTGGTTCGTGGAAGTAAGCCGCCTGACGAGGCGTGAGGATCTACCCTACGGGAGGTCGGCCAAGGCCCCTACGCTACGCTTATAGGGTCTTGTATGGCGGATATTGTTGAGCGGATCTCTTTCTTTTTCTGCAAGGAGGTTCCAAACTACCGCTTAAAATCCGTGGCCAGGTTCAATATAGAGGAAGGGCCGCTACGTGCTGCTCAGGCAGATAAATCCAGAGTAACATGAACAATTACGTTAATTAGATAAAGGCGAGGTGGAAAGGGTGCCGGCGCCGGCGATCTAATGATCAACGTCTCAGGGTCATCGACGGCTAGGCAACATTAAGTTTACACACCCGTTGAAATTAACACTCGGGGGTAGCCATCAAAGGAGCTAAAATATGGACCCAGGTGTCGGGTGCCTTGCTCTAATTTGAATGAGAATGAAGTATTTCCGCAAGACTTCCGGACAAGCTTCGGGTGCTGATAAGAACCTAGCTTATTGGAGAAAAAAGGTGGTGGATATAAAAATAGAAACAATGTGTTAGTGTCAGTAACCCGAGTCAGGATTAGGGTTAGCATCGGACATAGAGGTCCTCTTCCAAGGCCCATGTGTTTGGTCTAGACATGGTAGTGATGGATGTATAAATCGGTTGACATCCGCTCTTCAAGCGAGAATAAGTTAGACACAATTCAACATCACTCAATCTCTCATTTTCTCTCTTCTATTCACTCTAGGACATTCAGTACGTCCTCGTAATATCTACTGCTATATACAGCTTTTAGCGGCATACGTGATAGACAATTTTTGATCTAGAACTATTAGGATGATTGAGATGAAGAAAACACATGGTTATGGAGTAAATACTAGAAAATCACTACATGTCCTATGTGCTTATGCATTTTCTCTATCCTATGTGCTATTCTAGCACCCAAGTTATGAAGCCTGGACATGTACTGAAGGGTGTTTTCGCTCTTGAGTCTCGTTGTGAGTTGTGATATGCAAGCTGAAGGACTATAGATTGGACATAAGAACTGGCAAGTGCCCGTGTAATAAAGCTGCAAATGAGGCTGTTAATGAGTTAAACCTATGAGCTTGGCGAGGAGATATGTATGTATATGTACAAACTGGTCATGTGTACTTACTCTAATATGTTTGATCTAGTCTGGAAAGTTTTCACTTTGCCTCCGAGTCGCCCAAGCTAGCTAGGGGACTTAAATCCTATGACTATGATACGGTTGGAAGAGAGGGCTAACCCTACTCCTGTCTGTGCTGCTGCAAATTGTTCAGGACGATACAATGGTGGCAACCAAAGCTTCCTTTGCCCGTCTTGCAAAATCCATATCTTATCATGGCTGAGTGTATAGTTGGAAAGTTTAGAGTGAAGCGAAGTTAGTTGGTCGCTTGATGGCTGCGATGTAATTCGCTGCCTAGCACTTGAGAACACCGTTGATGTCACTCTGTAGATATAGCCCTCAAGAGTCTGCAGAGACGTACCGGAAGTCGCATCCCAGAT